>CAKAJE020000547.1:0-93346 GCA_916610135.2 Macropis europaea | reverse complement strand
CTCGACATTTCATGCGCTTTAGGATGCCACCTAGCCCAATACGCTATCTGAAATAGGGGCGACGTAAATTGCACAAATGTGATAAAATTTCGCTGAATTCTTATATTAACCATAATATAAGATGACCTAATCGGGTCTCTGATTGCCCTATCCGAGAAGTTTAGCAGTGCATTTTACTCGACATTTCATGCGCTTGAAGATGCCGCCTAGTCCAATACGCTCTGAAATTGGAGCTACGTAAATTGAACAAACGTGATAGAATTACGCAGAATTCTTATATTAACCATAATATAATACGATCTATTCGGGTCTCTGATTGCCCTATTATAGAAGTTTAATAGTGCATTTTACTCGTCATTCCATGCGCTTTAAGGTGCCGCCTAGCCCAATACGCTATTTGAAATAGGAGCGAAGTAAATTGAACAAATGTGATAGAATTACGCTGAGTTCTTATATTAATCATAATATAAGATGATCTAATCGGGTCTCTGATTGCCCTACATAGGAGTTTAATAGTGCATTTCACTCGACATTTCATGCGCTTGAAGATGCCGCCTGGCCCAATACGCTATCTGAAATAGGAGCGTCGTAAATTGAACAAATGTTATAGAATTTCGCTGAATACTTATATTAACCATAATATAAAATGATCTAATCGGGTCTCTGATTGCCTAACATAGAAGTTTAATAGTGCATTTCACTCGACATTTCATGCGCTTTAAGATGCCACCTAGCCCAATACGCTATCTGGAATAGGGGCGGCGTAAATTGAACAAATGTGATAAAATTACGTTGAATTCTTATATTAACCATAATATAATACGATCTATTCGGGTCTCTGATTGCCCTATCATAGAAGTTTAATAGTACATTTTACTCGTCATTTCATGCGCTTTAAGGTGCCGCCAAGCCCAATACGCTATCTGAAATAGGAGCGACGTAAATTGAACAAACGTGATAGAATTACGCAGAACTCTTATATTAACAATAATATAAAATGATCCAATCGGGTCCCTGATGGCCCTATCACAGAAGGTTAATAGTGCATTTTACTCGTCACTCCACGCGCTTTAAGATGCCGCCTCGAGCAATATACTGTCTGAAATAGGAGCGTCCTAAATTGAACAAATGTGATAGAAGTACGCAGAATTCTTATATTAAACGTAATATAAACTGATCTAATCGGGTCTCTGATTGCCCTATCATAGAAGGTTAGTAGTGCATTTTACTCGACATTCCATGCGCTTTAGGTGCCGCCTAGCCCAATACGCTATGTGAAATTGGAGCTACGTAAATTGAACAAACGTGATAGAATTACGCAGAATTCTTATATTAACCATAATATAATACGATCTATTCGGGTCTCTGATTGGCCTATCGTAGAAGTTTAATAGTGCATTTTACTCGTCATTTCATGCGCTTTAAGAAGCCACCTAGCCCAGTACGCTATCAGAAATAGGCGCGACGTAAATTGAACAAATGTGATAGAATTTCGCTGAATTCTTATATTAACCATAATATAAAATGACCTAATCGGTCCTCTGATTGCCCTATCCTAGAAGCTTAGTAGCGCATTTTACTCGTCATTTCATGCGCTTTAAGGTGCCGCACAGCCCAATACGCTATCTGAAATAGGAGCGACGTAAATAGAACAAATGTGATAGAATTACGCAGAATTCTTATATTAACCATAATGTAAAATGATCTAATCGGGTCTCCGATTGCCCTATCATAGAAGTTTAATAGTGAATTTTACTCACCATTTCATGCGCCTTAAGGTGCCGTTTAGCCCAATATGCTATATGAAATAGGAACGTCGTAAATTGAACAAATGTGATAGAATTACACTGAATACTTATATTAATCATAATATAAGATGATCTAATCGGGTCTCTGATTGCCCTATCCTAGCAGTTTAATGGTGCATTTTACTCGGCACTTCATGCGCTTTGAGATGCCGCTTAGCCCAATACGCTATCTGAAATAGGAGCGACGTAAATAGAACAAATGTGATAGGATTACGCTGAATTCTTATATTAATCATAATATAAGATGCCCTAATCGGGCGTCTGATTGCCATATCCGAGAAGTTTAGTAGTGCATTTTACTCGTGATTTCATGCGCTTTAAGATGCCACCTATCCCAGTACCCAATCTGAAATAGGAGCGACGTAAATAGAACAAATGTGATAGGATTACGCAGAATTCTTATATTAACCATAATATAATATGATCTATTCGGGTCTCTGATTGCCCTACCATAGAAGGTTAGTAGTGCATTTTACTCGACATTTCATGCGCTTTAAGATGCCGCCTAGTCCAATACGCTATCTGAAATTGGAGCTACGTAAATTGAACACATGTGATAAAAGTACGTTGAATTCATATATTAACAATAATATAAAATGATCTAAACGGGTCTCTGGTTGCCCTATCATAGAAGTTTAATAGTGCATTTTACTAGTCATTTCATGCGCTTTAAGGTGCCGCTTGCCCCAATACGCTATCAGAAATAGGAGCGACGTAAATTGAACAAATGTTATTGAATTTCGCTGAATTCTTAAACTAACCATAATATAAAATGGTCTAGTCGCGTCTCTGTTTACCCTACCCTAGAAGTTTAATAGTGCATTTTACTCGACATTTCATGCGCTTTAAGATGCCAGCAAGCCCAATACGCTATCGGAAATAGGGGCGACGTAAATTGAGCAAATGTGATAGAATTTCGCTGAATTCTTATATTAACCATAGTATAAGATGTCCTAATCGGCTCTCTGATTGCGCTATCCGAGAAGTTTAGTAGTGCATTTTACTCGATAATCCATGCGCTTTAAGGTGCCGCCTAGTACAAGACGCTATCTGAAATAGGTGCGACGTAAATTGAACAAATGTGATAGAATTTCGCTGAATTCTTATATTAACCATAATATAAGATGACCTAATCGGGTCTCTGATTGCCCTATCCGAGAAGTTTAGTAGTGCATTTTACTCGACATTTCATGCGCTTTAAGATGCCGCCTAGCCCAATACGCTGTCTGAAATTGGAGCTACGTAAATTGAACAAACGTGATAGAATTACGCAGAATTCTTATATAAACCATAATATAATACGATCTATTCGGGTCCCTGAGTGCCCTATCATAGAAGTTTCGTAGTGCCTTTTACTCGTAATTCCATGCGCTTTAAGATGCCGCCTATCCCAATACGCTATCTGAAGTAGGAGCTACGTAAATTGGACAAATGTGATAGAATTACCCTGAATTCTTATATTAACAATAATACAAAATGATATAATTGTGTCTCTGATGGCCGAATCCGAGAAGCTTAACAGATCATTTTACTCGCCATTTCATGCGCTTTAAGATGCCGCCTAGCCCAAACGCTATATGATATAGGAGCGACGTTAATTGAACAAATGTGATAGAATTACGGAGAATTCTTATATTAACCATAATATAATACGATCTATGCGGGTCTCTGATTGCCCAATCCTAGAAGTCTAGTAGTGCATTTTACTCGACATTTCGTATGCGTCAAGATGCCGCTGAGCCCAATACGCTATATGAAATAGGAGCGACGTAAATTGAACAAATGTGATAGAATTTCGCTGAATTCTTATATTAACCATAATATAAAATGATCTAATCGGTCTCCGATTGCCCTATCATAGAAGGTTAATAGTGCATTTTACTCGTCGTTTCATGCGCTTTAAGGTGCCGCTTAACACAATACGCTGTCTGAAATAGGAGCGACGTAAATTGAGCAAATGTGATAGAATTTCGCTGAATTCTTATATTAACCATAATATAGAATGATCTAATCGGGTCTCTGATTGCCCTATCCTAGAAGTTTAGTAGTGCATTTTACTCGACATTTCATGCGCTTTAAGGTGCCGCTTAGCCCAATACGCTATCTGAAGTAGGAGCGACGTAAATTGAACAAATGTGATAGAATTTCGCTGAATTCTTATATACCAATAATATAAAATGATCTAATCGTGTCTCCGATTGCCTATCATAGAAGTTTAATAGTGCATTTTACTCGTCATTTCATGCGCTTTAAGGTGCCGCTTAGCCCAACACGCTATCTGAAATAGGAGCGACGTAAATTGAACAAATGTGATAGAATTTCGCCGAATTCTTATATTAACAATAATATCAAATGATCTAATCGGGTCTCTGATTGCCCTATCATAGAAGGTTAGTAGTGCATTTTACTCGACATTTCATGCGCTTTATGATGCAACGTAGCCCTATACGCTAACTGAAATAGGGGCGACGTAAATTGATCAAATGTGATAAATTACGCCGAGTTCTTATATTAACAATAATATAAAATGATCTAATGGTGTCTCCGATTGCCCTATCATAGAAGTTTAATCGTGCATTTTACTCGTCATTTCATGCGCATTAAGGTGCCGCCTAGCCCTATACGCTATCTGAAACAGGAGCGACGTAATTTGAACAAATGTGATAGAATTACACTGAATTCTTATATTAATCATAATGTAAGATGATCTAATCGGGTCTCTGATTGCCTATCCTAGAAGTTTAGTAGTGCATTTTACTCGACATTTCATGCGCTTTAAGATGCCGCTTAGCCCAATATGCTATCTGAAGTAGGAACCACGTAAATTGAACAAATGTGATAGAATTATGCAGAATTCTTATATTAACAATAATATAAAATGATCTAATCGGGTCTCTGATTGCCCTATCCGAGAAGTTTAGTAGTGCATTTTACTCCACATTTCATGCGCTTTAAGATGCCGCATAGTCCAATGCGCTACCTGAAATTGGACCTACGTAAATTGAACAAACATGATAGAAGTACGCAGAATTCTTATATTAACCATAATATATTGTTACGAACACCGTGAAGCCAACCGTGATCGACCCGAAGGGAGCGTTCGATCTGTCGTTAAGGGACGATCGCCGTTATTGATGAAACAGATCAATGAGAGAGTCTGATTGACAGTCAAGGAGACATGACGCGATATTATAGACTCTGCCATTCCTTGTTTATATCCTCGTAATAAAGTTATAAGTGTGAACATGTCGTGCGATGATAATCCCCGGCGCAGCATTGGTGTCAGAAGTGGGATCATAAGAACGCGATCCGCTGCAGGGGGAGAGCTGTTGTTGCAGGACATGTTCGAGAGCCTACAGAGGACCATCGTCGGGCAGATGGAGGAGCACCGCAAGCTAGACGAAATCCGCTGGGAAAAGGAGCATGATTTGTGGCGCCAACGGGAGGCCGCAGAGGCAGTGACTCGAGAGACCCGGGATGCGGCTTGGGAGGCTCGTCTGTCCGCGATGGAGCGGAATTTACAGGTGTTTTCGTTAGGCTCTGCTAATTCTGCTGGTACCTCCGGTTACGGGGCGGGAGAGGGACCGGGCGCGGCCAGTCATGTAAATAGTGTTCATGTTCCTGTAAATAATGCCCCCGTGGCAGTCCCTGGTCCCTCCTCCATACCTTCCGTTGTTCCGTTTCCGGGACCGTTTGTGCCCGCGGAATGTGATCGGGGAGGACGTTGTATCCTAAGCTTGGGTTACGCGGTTAAGCCGTCGGCCTATGATGGCAGAACATCTTGGGAGGAGTATTTGCTTCAATTTGAAGCGATCGCGCGAGCGAACGGCTGGGACGAGGCGAGGAAAGCTATGGCTTTGATCGCTTCGTTGGAAGGACCGGCTCGAAGCGTGCTAACAACCCTTTCCACTGCTCGTCACAACAGTTTTATCGAATTAGTTGCGGCGTTGGAATTTCGTTTCGGTGCACGTAACCTTTCCAACTTAAACTACGTTCTGTTTCAAAATTATCGGCAGCGCAAAGGGGAGTCCATTTCCTCTGTTGCAACAGAGATAGAAAGACTGGCGCAGACAGCTTTCGCGGACTGTCCGGTGGAAACGCGGGATAAATTAGCTGCCTACCAGTTTGTCTCCGCATTGGCCGACGAAGGGGTGAAAAGAACCCTGCGTCTCGGCGGTTTCACCTCCTTGAGGGCTGCAGTTACTAGGGCCTTGGAGGTGGAAGCCGTGGAGGCGATGTCGTTAGGGTTCGTCCCGAGACAATTTCGAGGGTGAGACGTTAACTGCACTAAATTTGTCGAGGTGAACCCGGAGAGGAAGAGGAAATTCGACTTCGCCGAGGATATGCCGGAGAAAAAGAGGAGAACTGAATCTACGTGTTGGCTGTGCGGGAAACCCGGGCATTTACAGAAGGATTGCAGACGTCGGCGACCACAGAAATTTCCGTCCAAATCGGGAAACGGGAAGAAGACGGCGAAGCGGGGGAGCGCCGGGCTTTGAACCTGTGTCCCCCGATCCTCAGGAGCGTGGCGACAGGAAGGACATCGCGGGATCAAGCATCCGTGTTTGGAGAAGTTGAAGACAACGATTGCAAAATCATCTTGGACACGGGCTCATCTATTAATTTATTGAAGAGGGAATTGTGTCCGGTGGAGAACCTTCCCGCAGCGGACCTGGTGATTCGCTCCAGTGCCGGAGAAAGAATGGAAGTCTTCGGTCAGAAGAATTTAGAGGTGCGCATCAAGGGGCTTGCGAGCACGGAGAAATTCTATATTGTACGCATGATTGAAGACTGCATACTTGGAACGGAGTTCTTAAGGAAGCATGGTTGCAAACTAGATTTATCTCGGAATGTGTTGTGTCTTCCGGGGCTGCGGGAAATTCGCCTAGGTGAAGAAGAGAAGAAGAAGAAAAAGAAAGAAGAGAGCAAGAAAGAAGAGAGCAAGAAAGAAGAGAACAAGAAAGAAGGAGGCGAGAAAGGAGAGGAAAGAGTACCACAGCATTTAAAGGAATTATTTGGACGGTGTTCCTTGAACTTGAATGATGAACGGAAGAAGCATTTCGCTAAGCTGCTCTATGAGTACCAGGATGTCTTTGCCAGGAATTCTGATGAAGTTGGAAATTGCGAATTGGTCCCGCATAAGATCAACACTGGCGATCATGTTCCCATTAAACAGGCGCCGCGAAGATTGCCTTTGCACCGCCGAGGCGAAGTGGAAGAGCTACTTCAGAAGATGGAGGCTCAAGGTGTCATAGAAAAGTCGCAGAGCCCTTGGTCGTCTCCGATTGTCCTGGTGAAAAAGAAGGACGGTTCTACAAGATTCTGTGTCGATTACCGGCGTTTGAATAGTGTCACGAAGAAGGACTCGTATCCTTTACCTCGTATTGAGGATACACTGGACGCTGTTGCTGGTTCTTCCTGGTTTTCCACTGTAGATTTGCAGAGTGGATATTGGCAAATTTCCATGGAAGCAAAGGATAGGGAAAAGACCGCCTTTTGCGTGGGCACGGGGTTGTGGCAGTTTAAAGTCATGCCTTTCGGTTTGTGTAATGACCCTGCGACTTTTGAGCGCCTTATGGAGACGGTGTTAGGCGGGCTAAACTGGAAAGTTTGTCTGGTTTACCTTGACGACGTGATCATCTATGGAAAAGACTTCAAAGAAGAACTTGACCGTCTTCGTCTTGTCTTTTCTCGTCTCCGCCAAGCGAAGCTGTTGATGAGCCACAAGAAATGTACGTTTTTTTGCCGAGAGGTACGATATCTGGGCCATGTCGTTACGGAACATGGAGTAAAGACTGACCCAGAGTAGATTAAGGCGGTTGCTGATTGGCCGGTTCCAAAGAACGTTACAGAATTGAGGAGTTTCTTGGGACTGTGCACTTATTACCGCAAATTTGTTAAAGGTTTCTCTAACGCGGCTAAATCTCTGCATCGTCTCACGGAGGAGACACAAAGATTTATTTGGTCCGATGAGTGCCAGTCTGCCTTCGAGGAGCTGAAGAGACGGTTGATGGAAGCCCCAGTATTAGCGTATCCAGAATCGGATGCAGATTTCATTTTGGACACGGACGCTTCCAGTTTCGCAGTGGGAGCGGTTCTCTCACAGGTGCAGGAAGGTCAAGAGAAAGTCGTCGCTTATTTCTCTAAGCTTTTAGGAAAGGCTGAAAAGAATTATTGTGTTACCCGGAAGGAGTTGTTAGCAATAGTAAAATCCATAGAGCATTTCCATCATTATCTCTATGGGAGGAGATTCCTTCTGAGGACAGATCTCGCAGCGTTAAGGTGGTTACTGACTTTCAAAAATCCGGAAGGACAGGTAGCTCGCTGGATAGAGCGGTTGCAACGGTACGATTTTGAAATCCACCATCGTGAGGGCAGAGCACATGGTAATGCCGATGGACTTTCAAGAAGACCGTGTGCCGAGGAAGACTGCAAGCGCTGCAACCACCTTGACGAGAAAGAAGAAAGAATTCTCAGGACGTTCTGTGAAGTCACATCGACCACAGAGTGGAAAAAGGGTCAGATGGAAGATGAAGAAATCGGCTTCATTCTCGAGAAGAAACGGAAGCAAGAGAAACCTCTTCATCAAGATGTTGCGCGGTTTTCTCCACGTCTGAAATATTACTGGTCGATTTGGGACTCACTAGAAGTGAGGGATGGACTATTGTTCCGTAGGTGGGAATCTACCAATGGAGTAACGACTTCGTGGTTGTTGGTGGTGCCACGAGTGAAGATACCGGAGGTATTGAGCCAGTTCCACGATTCTCCTACGGCGGGGCATTTTGGCGTAAAGAAGACTTTGGCCAAGGTACGTCAGCAATTCTACTGGGCGACCTGTCGGCAGGATGTAGAAGAATGGTGTCGGCGATGTGACACGTGTGCGGCGAAGAAGGGACCGCGAAAGAGAGGAGCGGGGAACCTGAAGGTGTATAACGTCGGAGCACCGTTTGAGAGAGTCGCGCTCGACGTTGCGGGTCCGCTCCCGAGGTCTCGGGCCGGAAATAGATACATGCTGGTTGTTGCGGATTATTTCACGAAGTGGCCTGAAGTAATCGCGATGCCAAACCAGCAGGCGGTCACGATCGCTAGGGCACTTCTAGAACACGTTGTATGTCGGCATGGAGTGCCGTTGGAAATTCACTCGGATCAAGGAAGAAGTTTTGAGTCCGCGGTGTTCCAGGAGTTGATGAAACTGCTGGGAATAAGGAAGACGAGAACTACTCCTTTGCATCCACAGTCTGACGGTTTGGTGGAACGTCTCAATAGAACGTTACTTCAATATCTTGCGATGTTCGTTTCGGAGCATCAACGGGATTGGGATGAGTGGATCCCTCTTTTCCTTTTGGCCTACCGATCTTCCTGTCACGAGGCTACGCAAATGACACCTTCAATGATTCTGTATGGTCAGGAGATTCGGCTGCCCATGCAATTGTGGAGTGGGCTGCCTCCTGAGATGAAGGTAGAAGACGCCGAACAAGAGTACATAGTTTGGATCAAAGAGAGGATGAAGAAGATCCACGAATTCGTTCGGCGACGTCTTCAAATCAGTAGCTCGAAGATGAAGTCCTGGTATGACAGTCATGTACAAGCGATTGACTTCACATCAGGGGACCAGGTTTGGTTGTTTCAGCCTAGAAGGGTAAAAGGGAAATGCCCTAAGTTGCAGGCTGATTGGGAAGGTCCATATAAAGTGCTGGATAGGCTTAATGAAGTTATTTATAGAATCCAGCGTTCGCCAAAGAGTAAGTGCAAAGTGGTGCACGTGAAGCGTTTGGCCAGATACGAAGGTCGTGCCACTATGTTTAATGAGAAGAATCAGTAGAGGAGGAGGATGTCCCATGCTCTTCGCCCAAGAAGAGGACGTTTCATCGAAGAAGACGAGGGCAGGTTCCGCCCGTGAAGACTTCAAGAAAGAAGTGCGCAAAACTCAAGAGTCAAGAGGAAGGGCGAGAAGTAACCGGGATATCTTCGATATATCGAACGAGCATAGTACCGGCGTCTTGCTCAGGGTTTTTACGTGGCTTTCCCCTGGGACGGAGGACGAATGTCAAGTCGTTTACTGTCTGAAGAAGGCCACAGAGGTTTACATTTAAATCCTTTCGATTTACCTCCTTTTTTCAGACAAAGGTACATATCGCTGAGGTTAGCGGCCAAGATGACATCTCATTGAACTGAGGTTAGCCAGAATCTGAAGGCAGGCGCTAGCGGCTCAAGTGAAGTTGGTCGTCAGTAACTGAAGTTTGACGCGGTCGGGACGCCCGCCTTTAAAGGAAGGAGGGCAGTGTTACGAACACCGTGAAGCCAACCGTGATCGACCCGAAGGGAGCGTTCGATCTGTCGTTAAGGGACGATCGCCGTTATTGATGAAACAGATCAATGGAGAGTCTGATTGACAGTCAAGGAGACAAGACGCGATATTATAGACTGTGCCATTCCTTGTTTATATCCTCATAATAAAGTTATAAGTGTGAACATGTCGTGCGATGATAATCCCCGGCGCAGCAATATAATACGATCTATTCGGTCTCTGATTGCCTATCATAAGCTTATAGTGCAATTTACTCGTCATTTCATGCGCTTTAGGTGCCGCTTAGCCCAATACGCTATCTGAAATAGGAGCGACGTAAATTGAACAAATGTGATAAAATTTCGCTGACTTCTTATATTAACCATAATATAAGATGACCTAATCGGGTCTCTGATTGTCTATCCGAGAAGTTAGTAGTGCATTTTACTCGACATTTCATGCGCTTTAAGATTCCGCCTAGTCCAATGCGCTATCAGAAATGGATCTACGTAAATTGAACAAACGTGATAGAATTACGCTAGAATTCTTATATTAACCATAATATAATACGATCCATTCGGGTCTCTGTTGCCTATCACAGAGTTTATAGTGCATTTTACTCGTTATTTCATGCGCTTTATGGTGCCGCCTAGCCCATACGCTGTCTGAAATAGGAGCGACATAAATAGAACAAATGTGATAGAATTACGCAGGATTCTTATATTAACCAGAATATAGAATGATCTAATCGGGTCTTTGATTGCCTTATCATAGAAGGTTAGTAGTGCATTTTACTCGTCATTCTGCGCGCTTTAAGATGCCGCTTAGCCCAATACGCTATCTGAAATATGGGGGACGTAAATTGAACAAATGTGATAAAATTACGTTGAATTCTTATATTAACAGTAATATAAAATGATCTAATCGGGTCTGTGATTGCCCTATCATAGAAGTTTAATAGTGCATTTTACTCATCATTTCATGCGCTTCAAGGTGACGCTTAACCCAATACGCTATCTGAAATAGGAGCGACGTAAATTGAACAAATGTGACAGAATTACGCTGAATTCTTATATTGATCATAATATAAGATGACCTTATCGGGTCTCTGATTGCCCTATCCGAGACGTTTAGTAGTGCATTTGGCTCGACATTTCATGCGCTTTAAGATGTCGCATAGCCCAATACGCTATCTGAAATTGGAGCTACGTAAATTGAACTAACGTGATAGAATTACGCAGAATTCTTATATTAAAAATAATATAATATGATATATTCGGGTCTCTGATTGCCCTATCATAGAAGATTAATAGTGCATTTTACTCGTAATTCCATGCGCTTTAAGATGCCGCCTAGCCCAATACGCTATCTGAAATAGGAGCGACGTAAATAGAACAAATGTGATAGAATTACGCAGGATTCTTATATTAACCAGAATATAGAATGATCTAATCGGGTCTTTGATTGCCATATCATAGAAGGTTAGTAGTGCATTTTACTCGTCATTCTACGCGCTTTAAGATGCCGCTTAGCCCAATACGCATTCTGAAATATGGGGGACGTAAATTGAACAAATGTGATAAAATTACGTTGAATTCTTATATTAACAGTAATATAAAATGATCTAATCGGGTCTGTGATTGCCCTATCATAGAAGTTTAATAGTGCATTTTACTCATCATTTCATGCGCTTCAAGGCGACGCTTAACCCAATACGCTATCTGAAATAGGAGCGACGTAAATTGAACAAATGTGACAGAATTACGCTGAATTCTTATATTGATCATAATATAAGATGACCTTATCGGGTCTCTGATTGCCCTATCCGAGACGTTTAGTAGTGCATTTGGCTCGACATTTCATGCGCTTTAAGATGTCGCATAGCCCAATACGCTATCTGAAATTGGAGCTACGTAAATTGAACTAACGTAATAGAATTACGCAGAATTCTTATATTAAAAATAATATAATATGATATATTCGGGTCTCTGATTGCCCTATCATAGAAGATTAATAGTGCATTTTACTCGTAATTCCATGCGCTTTAAGATGCCGCCTAGCCCAATACGCTGTCTGAAATAGGAGCGACGTAAATAGAACAAATGTGATAGAATTACGCAGGATTCTTATATTAACCAGAACATAGAATGATCTAATCGGGTCTTTGATTGCCTTATCATAGAAGGTTAGTAGTGCATTTTACTCGTCATACCACGCGCTTTCAGATGCCGCTTAGCCCAATACGCTATCTGAAGTAGGAGCCACGTAAATTGAACGAATGTGATAGAATTTCGCTGAATTCTTATATTAAACAAAATGTAAAATGATCTAATCGGGTCTCTGATTGCCCTATCATAGAAGGTTAATTGTGTATTTTACTCGCCATTCCACGCGCGTTAAGATGCCGCCTAGCCCAATACGCTATCTGAAATAGGATCGCCGTAAACTGAACAAATGTGATAGAACTACGCTGAATTCTTATATTAACCGTAATATAAAATGATCTAAGCGGGTCTCTGTTTGCCTTACCCTAGAAGTTTAATAGTGCATTTTACTCGCCATTTCATGCGCTTTGAGATGCCGCTTAGCCCAACACGCTATTTGAAATAGGAGCGCCATCAATTTAACTAATGTGATAGAATTACGCTGAATTCTTATATTAATCGTAATATAAAATGATCTAATCTGGTCTCTGTTTGCCTTACCCTAGAAGTTTAATAGTGCATTTTACTCGCCATTTCATGCGCTTTAAGCTGCCGCCTAGCCCAGTCCGCTATCTGAAATAGGAGCGACGAAAATTGAACAAATGTGATAGAATTTCGCTGAATTCTTATATTATCCATAATGTAAAATGATCTAATCGGGTCTCTGTTCGCCCTACCCTAGAAGTTTAATAATGCATTTCACTCGTCATTTCATGCGTATTGAGATTCCGCTTATTCCAATACGCTATCTGAAATAGGAGCGACGTAAATTGAACAAATGTGATAGAATTTCGCTGAATTCTTATATTAACCATAATGTAAAATGATCTAATCGGGTCTCTGTTCGCCCTACCGTAGAAGTTTAATATTGCATTTCACTCGCCATTTCATGCGCTGTGAGATGCCGCTTAGCACAATACGCTATCTGAAATAGGAACGACGTAAATTGAACAAATGTGATAGAATTTCGCTGAATTCTTATATTAACCATAATGTAAAATGATCTAATCGGGTCTCTGTTCGCCCCACCCTAGAGGTTTAATAATGCATTTCACTCGTCATTTCATGCGCATTGAGATTCCGCTTATCTCAATACGCTATCTGAAATTGGAGCGACGTAAATTGAACAAATGTGATAGAATTTCGCTGAATTCTTATATTAAACAAAATATAAAATGATCTAATCGGGTCTCTGATTGCCCTACCATAGAAGTTCAATAGTGCACTTTGCTCGCCATTTCACGCGCTTTAAGGTGCCGACTAGCCCAGTACGCTATCTGAAATAGGAGCGCCATCAATTGAACAAATGTGATAGAATTACGCTGAATTCTTATATTAACCGTAGTATAAAATGATGTAATCGGGTCTCTGTTTGCCTTACCCTAGAAGTTTGATAGTGCATTTTACTCGCTATTCCATGCGCTTTGAGATGCCGCTTAGCCCGACACGCTATCAGAAATAGGCGCGACGTAAATTGAACAAATGTGATAGAATTTCGCTGAATTCTTATATTAACCATAATATAAAATGACCTAATCGGTCCTCTGATTGCCCTATCCTAGAAGCTTAGTAGCGCATTTTACTCGTCATTTCATGCGCTTTAAGGTGCCGCACAGCCCAATACGCTATCTGAAATAGGAGCGACGTAAATAGAACAAATGTGATAGAATTACGCAGAATTCTTATATTAACCATAATGTAAAATGATCTAATCGGGTCTCCGATTGCCCTATCACAGAAGTTTAATAGTGAATTTTACTCACCATTTCATGCGCCTTAAGGTGCCGTTTAGCCCAATATGCTATATGAAATAGGAACGTCGTAAATTGAACAAATGTGATAGAATTACACTGAATACTTATATTAATCATAATATAAGATGATCTAATCGGGTCTCTGATTGCCCTATCATAGAAGGTTAGTAGTGCATTTTACTCGACATTTCATGCGCTTTAAGATGCCGCTTAGACTCATACTGTATCTGAAATAGGAGCGACGTAAATTGAACAAATGTGATAGAATTACGCTAAATTCTTATATTAATCATAACATAAGATGATCTAATCGGGCCTCTGATTGCCCCATCCTAGAAGGTTAGTAGTGCATTTTACTCGCCATTCCGCGCGCTTTAAGATGCCGTATCGCCCAATACGCTATCTGAAATAGGAGCGACGTAAATTGAACAAATGTGATAGAATTACGCAGAATTCTTATATTAATCATAATATAAGATGCCCTAACCGGGCGTCTGATTGCCATATCCGAGAAGTTTAGTAGTGCATTTTACTCGTGATTTCGTGCGCTTTAAGATGCCACCTATCCCAGTACCCAATCTGAAATAGGAGCGACGTAAATTGAACAAATGTGATAGAATTACGCAGAATTCTTATATTAAACATAATATACAATGATCTAATCTGTTCTCAGTTCGACCTATCCTAGCAGTTTAATAGTGCATTTTACTCGGCACTTCATGCGCTTTGAGATGCCGCTTAGCCCAATACGCTATCTGAAATAGGAGCGACGTAAATAGAACAAATGTGATAGGATTACGCTGAATTCTTATATTAATCATAATATAAGATGCCCTAATCGGGCGTCTGATTGCCATATCCGAGAAGTTTAGTAGTGCATTTTACTCGCGATTTCATGCGCTTTAAGATGCCACCTATCCCAGTACCCAATCTGAAATAGGAGCGACGTAAATAGAACAAATGTGATAGGATTACGCAGAATTCTTATATTAACCATAATATAATATGATCTATTCGGGTCTCTGATTGCCCTACCATAGAAGGTTAGTAGTGCATTTTACTCGACATTTCATGCGCTTTAAGATGCCGCCTAGTCCAATACGCTATCTGAAATTGGAGCTACGTAAATTGAACACATGTGATAAAAGTTCGTTGAATTCATATATTAACAATAATATAAAATGATCTAAACGGGTCTCTGGTTGCCCTATCATAGAAGTTTAATAGTGCATTTTACTAGTCATTTCATGCGCTTTAAGGTGCCGCTTGCCCCAATACGCTATCAGAAATAGGAGCGACGTAAATTGAACAAATGTTATTGAATTTCGCTGAATTCTTAAACTAACCATAATATAAAATGGTCTAGTCGCGTCTCTGTTTACCCTACCCTAGAAGTTTAATAGTGCATTTTACTCGACATTTCATGCGCTTTAAGATGCCAGCAAGCCCAATACGCTATCGGAAATAGGGGCGACGTAAATTGAGCAAATGTGATAGAATTTCGCTGAATTCTTATATTAACCATAGTATAAGATGTCCTAATCGGCTCTCTGATTGCGCTATCCGAGAAGTTTAGTAGTGCATTTTACTCGACATTTCATGCGCTTTAAGATTCCGCCTAGTCCAATGCGCTATCTGAAATTGGATCTACGTAAATTGAAAAAACGTGATAGAATTACGGAGAATTCTTATATTAACCATAATATAATACGATCTATTCGGGTCACTGATAGCCCTATCATAGAAGTTTAATAGTGCATTTTATTCGTCATTTCATGCGCTTTAAGATGCCACCTAGCCCAATACGCTATCTGAAATAGGGGCGACGTAAATTGAACAAATGTGATAAAATTTCGCTGAATTCTTATATTAACCATAATATAAGATGACCTAATCGGGTCTCTGGTTGCCCTATCCGAGAAGTTTAGTAGTGCATTTTACTCGACATATAATGCGCTCTAAGTGTCCGCCTAGCCCAATACGCTATCTGAAATTGGACCGACGTAAACTGAACAAACGTGATAGAATTTCGCAGAATTCTTATATTAACCATATTATAATACTATCTATTCGGTTCTCTGACTGCCCTATCATAGAAGTTTAATAGTGCATTTTACTCGTCATTTCATGCGCTTTATGGAGCCGCCTAGCCCAATACGCAATCCGAAATAGGAGCGATATAAATTGAACAAATGTGATAAACTTACGTTGAATTCTTATATTAACAATAATATAAAATGATCTAATCGGGTCTCTGATTGCCCTACCATAGAAGTTTAATAGTGCATTTTACTCGACATTTCATGCGCTTTAAGATGCCACCTAGCCCAATACGCTATCTGAAATAGGAGCGACGTAAACTGAACAAATGTGTTAGAATTACGTTAAATTCTTATATTAATCATAATATAAGATGACCTAATCGGGTCTCTGATTGCCCTATCCGAGAAGTGTAGTGGTGCATTTTGCTCGGCATTCCATGCGCTTTAAGATGCCGCCTATCCCAAAACGCTATCTGAAATAGGAGCGACGTGAATTGAACAAATGTGATAGGATTACGCTGAATTCTTATATTAACCATAATATAAGATGACCTAATCGGGTCTCTGTTATGCCTACCCGAGAAGTTTGGTAGTGCATCTTACTCGACATTTCATGCGCATTAAGGTGCCGCCTAGCCCAATACGCTATCTGAAATAGGAGCGATATAAATTCAACAAATGTGATAAAATTACGTTGAATTCTTATATTAACAATAATATCAAATGATCTAATCGCGTCTCTGTTCGCCCCTCCCTCGAAGTTTAATAGTGCATTTTACTCGACATATCATGCGCTTTAAGATGCCACCTAGCCCAATACACAACCTGAAATAGGGGCGACGTAAATTGAACAAATGTGATAGAATTACGCAGAATTCTTATATTAACATTAATATAATATGATCTATTCGGGTCTCCGATTGCCCTATCATAGAAGTTTAGTAGTGCATTTTGCTCGCCATTTCATGCGCCTTAAGAGTCCGCTTAGCACAATACGCTGTATGAAACAGGATCGACGTAAATTGAACAGATGTGAAAGAATTACGCAGAATGCTTATATTAACCATAATATTATATGATCTATACGGGTCTCTGATTGCCCTTTCAAAGAAGTTTGATAGTGCATTTTACTCGTCATTTCATGCGCTTTAAGAGACCGCTTAGCACAATACGCTATCTGAAATAGGACCGCCGTAAATTGAACAAATGTGATAGAATTACGCTAAGCCTCATATTAACCATAATATAAAATGATCTAATCATGTCTCTGATTGCCCTATCATAGAAGGTTAATAGTGCATTTTACTCGTCATTCCACGCGCTTTAAGATGCCGCCTAGCACAATACGCCATCTGAAATAGGAGCGACGTACATTGAACAAATGTGATAGAATTACGACGAATTCCAACAATAACCAATATAAGATGATCTGTTCGGGTCTCTGATTGCCCTATCATAGAAGTTTAATAGTGCATTTTACTCGACATTTCATGCGCTTTAAGATGCTACCAAGCCCAATACGCTGTCTGAAATAGGGGCGACGTAAATTGAACAAATGTGATAAAATTTCTCTGAATTCTTATATTACCCATAACATAAGATGACCTAATCGGGTCTCTGATTGCCCTATCCGAGGAGTTTAGTAGTGCATTTTACTCGACATTTCATGCGCTTGAAGACGCCGCCTAGTCCAATACGCTATCTGAAATTGGAGCTACGTAAATTGAACAAACGTGATAGAGTTACGCAGAATTCTTATATTAACCATAATATAGTACGATCTATTCGGGTCTCTGACTGCCCTATCATAGAAGTTTAATAGTGCATTTTACTCGAAATTTCATGCTCTTTAAGGTGCCGCCCAGCCCAATTCGCTATCTGAAATAGGAGCGACATAAATTGAACAAATGTGATAAAATTACGTTGCATTCTTATATTAACAATAATATAAAATGATCTAATCGGGTCTCTGATTGCCCTATCATAGAAGTTTAATAGTGCATTTTACTCGACATTTCATGCGCTTTGAGATGCCACCTAGCCCAATACGCTATCTGAAATAGGGGCGACGTAAATTGAACATATGTGATAGAATTACGCAGAATTCTTATATTAACCATAATATAATACGATCTATTCGGGTGTCTGATTGCCCTACCATAGAAGTTTAATAGTGCATTTTACTCGTCATTTCATGTGCTATACGGTGCCGCTTAGCCCAATACGCTATCTGAAATAGGGGCGACGTAAATTGAACAAATGTGATAGAATTTCGCTGAATTCTTAAATTAACCATAATATAAAATGATCTAATCGGGTCTCTGTTTGCCCTACCCGAGAAGTTTAATAGTGCATTTCACTCGACATTTCAGGCGCTTTAAGATGCCACCTAGCCCAATACGCTATCTGAAATAGGGGCGACATAAATTGAACAAATGTGATAAAAATTCGCTGAATTCTTATATTAACCATAATATAAGATGACCTAATCGGGTCTCTGATTGCCCTATCCGAGAAGTTTAGTAGTGCATTTTACTCGACATTTCATGCGCTTTAAGATGCCGCCTAGCCCAATACGCTGTCTGAAATTGGAGCTACGTAAATTGAACAAACGTGATAGAATTACGCAGAATTCTTATATAAACCATAATATAATACGATCTATTCGGGTCCCTGAGTGCCCTATCATAGAAGTTTCGTAGTGCCTTTTACTCGTAATTCCATGCGCTTTAAGATGCCGCCTATCCCAATACGCTATCTGAAGTAGGAGCTACGTAAATTGGACAAATGTGATAGAATTACCCTGAATTCTTATATTAACAATAATACAAAATGATATAATTGTGTCTCTGATGGCCGAATCCGAGAAGCTTAACAGATCATTTTACTCGCCATTTCATGCGCTTTAAGATGCCGCCTAGCCCAAACGCTATATGATATAGGAGCGACGTTAATTGAACAAATGTGATAGAATTACGGAGAATTCTTATATTAACCATAATATAATACGATCTATGCGGGTCTCTGATTGCCCAATCCTAGAAGTCTAGTAGTGCATTTTACTCGACATTTCGTATGCGTCAAGATGCCGCTGAGCCCAATACGCTATATGAAATAGGAGCGACGTAAATTGAACAAATGTGATAGAATTTCGCTGAATTCTTATATTAACCATAATATAAAATGATCTAATCGGGTCTCCGATTGCCCTATCATAGAAGGTTAATAGTGCATTTTACTCGTCGTTTCATGCGCTTTAAGGTGCCGCTTAACACAATACGCTGTCTGAAATAGGAGCGACGTAAATTGAGCAAATGTGATAGAATTTCGCTGAATTCTTATATTAACCATAATATAGAATGATCTAATCGGGTCTCTGATTGCCCTATCCTAGAAGTTTAGTAGTGCATTTTACTCGACATTTCATGCGCTTTAAGGTGCCGCTTAGCCCAATACGCTATCTGAAGTAGGAGCGACGTAAATTGAACAAATGTGATAGAATTTCGCTGAATTCTTATATTACCAATAATATAAAATGATCTAATCGTGTCTCCGATTGCCCTATCATAGAAGTTTAATAGTGCATTTTACTCGTCATTTCATGCGCTTTAAGGTGCCGCTTAGCCCAACACGCTATCTGAAATAGGAGCGACGTAAATTGAACAAATGTGATAGAATTTCGCCGAATTCTTATATTAACAATAATATCAAATGATCTAATCGGGTCTCTGATTGCCCTATCATAGAAGGTTAGTAGTGCATTTTACTCGACATTTCATGCGCTTTATGATGCAACGTAGCCCTATACGCTAACTGAAATAGGGGCGACGTAAATTGATCAAATGTGATAAAATTACGCCGAGTGCTTATATTAACAATAATATAAAATGATCTAATGGTGTCTCCGATTGCCCTATCATAGAAGTTTAATCGTGCATTTTACTCGTCATTTCATGCGCATTAAGGTGCCGCCTAGCCCAATACGCTATCTGAAACAGGAGCGACGTAATTTGAACAAATGTGATAGAATTACACTGAATTCTTATATTAATCATAATGTAAGATGATCTAATCGGGTCTCTGATTGCCTATCCTAGAAGTTTAGTAGTGCATTTTACTCGACATTTCATGCGCTTTAAGATGCCGCTTAGCCCAATATGCTATCTGAAGTAGGAACCACGTAAATTGAACAAATGTGATAGAATTATGCAGAATTCTTATATTAACAATAATATAAAATGATCTAATCGGGTCTCTGATTGCCCTATCATAGAAGTTTAATAGTGCATTTTACTCGACATTTCATGCGCTTTAAGATGCCACGTAGCCCAATACGCTATCTGAAATAGGGGCGACGTAAATTGAGCAAATGTGATAAAATTTCGCTGAATTCTTGTATTAACCATAGTATACGATGACCTAATCGGCTCTCTGATTGCCCTATCCGAGAAGTTTAGTAGTGCATTTTACTCCACATTTCATGCGCTTTAAGATGCCGCATAGTCCAATGCGCTACCTGAAATTGGAGCTACGTAAATTGAACAAACATGATAGAAGTACGCAGAATTCTTATATTAACCATAATATTGTTACGAACACCGTGAAGCCAACCGTGATCGACCCGAAGGGAGCGTTCGATCTGTCGTTAAGGGACGATCGCCGTTATTGATGAAACAGATCAATGGGAGAGTCTGATTGACAGTCAAGGAGACATGACGCGATATTATAGACTCTGCCATTCCTTGTTTATATCCTCGTAATAAAGTTATAAGTGTGAACATGTCGTGCGATGATAATCCCCGGCGCAGCATTGGTGTCAGAAGTGGGATCATAAGAACGCGATCCGCTGCAGGGGGAGAGCTGTTGTTGCAGGACATGTTCGAGAGCCTACAGAGGACCATCGTCGGGCAGATGGAGGAGCACCGCAAGCTAGACGAAATCCGCTGGGAAAAGGAGCATGATTTGTGGCGCCAACGGGAGGCCGCAGAGGCAGTGACTCGAGAGACCCGGGATGCGGCTTGGGAGGCTCGTCTGTCCGCGATGGAGCGGAATTTACAGGTGTTTTCGTTAGGCTCTGCTAATTCTGCTGGTACCTCCGGTTACGGGGCGGGAGAGGGACCGGGCGCGGCCAGTCATGTAAATAGTGTTCATGTTCCTGTAAATAATGCCCCCGTGGCAGTCCCTGGTCCCTCCTCCATACCTTCCGTTGTTCCGTTTCCGGGACCGTTTGTGCCCGCGGAATGTGATCGGGGAGGACGTTGTATCCTAAGCTTGGGTTACGCGGTTAAGCCGTCGGCCTATGATGGCAGAACATCTTGGGAGGAGTATTTGCTTCAATTTGAAGCGATCGCGCGAGCGAACGGCTGGGACGAGGCGAGGAAAGCTATGGCTTTGATCGCTTCGTTGGAAGGACCGGCTCGAAGCGTGCTAACAACCCTTTCCACTGCTCGTCACAACAGTTTTATCGAATTAGTTGCGGCGTTGGAATTTCGTTTCGGTGCACGTAACCTTTCCAACTTAAACTACGTTCTGTTTCAAAATTATCGGCAGCGCAAAGGGGAGTCCATTTCCTCTGTTGCAACAGAGATAGAAAGACTGGCGCAGACAGCTTTCGCGGACTGTCCGGTGGAAACGCGGGATAAATTAGCTGCCTACCAGTTTGTCTCCGCATTGGCCGACGAAGGGGTGAAAAGAACCCTGCGTCTCGGCGGTTTCACCTCCTTGAGGGCTGCAGTTACTAGGGCCTTGGAGGTGGAAGCCGTGGAGGCGATGTCGTTAGGGTTCGTCCCGAGACAATTTCGAGGGAGAGACGTTAACTGCACTAAATTTGTCGAGGTGAACCCGGAGAGGAAGAGGAAATTCGACTTCGCCGAGGATATGCCGGAGAAAAAGAGGAGAACTGAATCTACGTGTTGGCTGTGCGGGAAACCCGGGCATTTACAGAAGGATTGCAGACGTCGGCGACCACAGAAATTTCCGTCCAAATCGGGAAACGGGAAGAAGACGGCGAAGCGGGGGAGCGCCGGGCTTTGAACCTGTGTCCCCCGATCCTCAGGAGCGTGGCGACAGGAAGGACATCGCGGGATCAAGCATCCGTGTTTGGAGAAGTTGAAGACAACGAGTGCAAAATCATCTTGGACACGGGCTCATCTATTAATTTATTGAAGAGGGAATTGTGTCCGGTGGAGAACCTTCCCGCAGCGGACCTGGTGATTCGCTCCAGTGCCGGAGAAAGAATGGAAGTCTTCGGTCAGAAGAATTTAGAGGTGCGCATCAAGGGGCTTGCGAGCACGGAGAAATTCTATATTGTACGCATGATTGAAGACTGCATACTTGGAACGGAGTTCTTAAGGAAGCATGGTTGCAAACTAGATTTATCTCGGAATGTGTTGTGTCTTCCGGGGCTGCGGGAAATTCGCCTAGGTGAAGAAGAGAAGAAGAAGAAAAAGAAAGAAGAGAGCAAGAAAGAAGAGAGCAAGAAAGAAGAGAGCAAGAAAGAAGAGAACAAGAAAGAAGGAGGCGAGAAAGGAGAGGAAAGTGTACCACAGCATTTAAAGGAATTATTTGGACGGTGTTCCTTGAACTTGAATGATGAACGGAAGAAGCATTTCGCTAAGCTGCTCTATGAGTACCAGGATGTCTTTGCCAGGAATTCTGATGAAGTTGGAAATTGCGAATTGGTCCCGCATAAGATCAACACTGGCGATCATGTTCCCATTAAACAGGCGCCGCGAAGATTGCCTTTGCACCGCCGAGGCGAAGTGGAAGAGCTACTTCAGAAGATGGAGGCTCAAGGTGTCATAGAAAAGTCGCAGAGCCCTTGGTCGTCTCCGATTGTCCTGGTGAAAAAGAAGGACGGTTCTACAAGATTCTGTGTCGATTACCGGCGTTTGAATAGTGTCACGAAGAAGGACTCGTATCCTTTACCTCGTATTGAGGATACACTGGACGCTGTTGCTGGTTCTTCCTGGTTTTCCACTGTAGATTTGCAGAGTGGATATTGGCAAATTTCCATGGAAGCAAAGGATAGGGAAAAGACCGCCTTTTGCGTGGGCACGGGGTTGTGGCAGTTTAAAGTCATGCCTTTCGGTTTGTGTAATGCCCCTGCGACTTTTGAGCGCCTTATGGAGACGGTGTTAGGCGGGCTAAACTGGAAAGTTTGTCTGGTTTACCTTGACGACGTGATCATCTATGGAAAAGACTTCAAAGAAGAACTTGACCGTCTTCGTCTTGTCTTTTCTCGTCTCCGCCAAGCGAAGCTGTTGATGAGCCACAAGAAATGTACGTTTTTTTGCCGAGAGGTACGATATCTGGGCCATGTCGTTACGGAACATGGAGTAAAGACTGACCCAGAGAAGATTAAGGCGGTTGCTGATTGGCCGGTTCCAAAGAACGTTACAGAATTGAGGAGTTTCTTGGGACTGTGCACTTATTACCGCAAATTTGTTAAAGGTTTCTCTAACGCGGCTAAATCTCTGCATCGTCTCACGGAGGAGACACAAAGATTTATTTGGTCCGATGAGTGCCAGTCTGCCTTCGAGGAGCTGAAGAGACGGCTGATGGAAGCCCCAGTATTAGCGTATCCAGAATCGGATGCAGATTTCATTTTGGACACGGACGCTTCCAGTTTCGCAGTGGGAGCGGTTCTCTCACAGGTGCAGGAAGGTCAAGAGAAAGTCGTCGCTTATTTCTCTAAGCTTTTAGGAAAGGCTGAAAAGAATTATTGTGTTACCCGGAAGGAGTTGTTAGCAATAGTAAAATCCATAGAGCATTTCCATCATTATCTCTATGGGAGGAGATTCCTTCTGAGGACAGATCTCGCAGCGTTAAGGTGGTTACTGACTTTCAAAAATCCGGAAGGACAGGTAGCTCGCTGGATAGAGCGGTTGCAACAGTACGATTTTGAAATCCACCATCGTGAGGGCAGAGCACATGGTAATGCCGATGGACTTTCAAGAAGACCGTGTGCCGAGGAAGACTGCAAGCGCTGCAACCACCTTGACGAGAAAGAAGAAAGAATTCTCAGGACGTTCTGTGAAGTCACATCGACCACAGAGTGGAAAAAGGGTCAGATGGAAGATGAAGAAATCGGCTTCATTCTCGAGAAGAAACGGAAGCAAGAGAAACCTCTTCATCAAGATGTTGCGCGGTTTTCTCCACGTCTGAAATATTACTGGTCGATTTGGGACTCACTAGAAGTGAGGGATGGACTATTGTTCCGTAGGTGGGAATCTACCAATGGAGTAACGACTTCGTGGTTGTTGGTGGTGCCACGAGTGAAGATACCGGAGGTATTGAGCCAGTTCCACGATTCTCCTACGGCGGGGCATTTTGGCGTAAAGAAGACTTTGGCCAAGGTACGTCAGCAATTCTACTGGGCGACCTGTCGGCAGGATGTAGAAGAATGGTGTCGGCGATGTGACACGTGTGCGGCGAAGAAGGGACCGCGAAAGAGAGGAGCGGGGAACCTGAAGGTGTATAACGTCGGAGCACCGTTTGAGAGAGTCGCGCTCGACGTTGCGGGTCCGCTCCCGAGGTCTCGGGCCGGAAATAGATACATGCTGGTTGTTGCGGATTATTTCACGAAGTGGCCTGAAGTAATCGCGATGCCAAACCAGCAGGCGGTCACGATCGCTAGGGCACTTCTAGAACACGTTGTATGTCGGCATGGAGTGCCGTTGGAAATTCACTCGGATCAAGGAAGAAGTTTTGAGTCCGCGGTGTTCCAGGAGTTGATGAAACTGCTGGGAATAAGGAAGACGAGAACTACTCCTTTGCATCCACAGTCTGACGGTTTGGTGGAACGTCTCAATAGAACGTTACTTCAATATCTTGCGATTTTCGATGAGTGGATCCCTCTTTTCCTTTTGGCCTACCGATCTTCCTGTCACGAGGCTACGCAAATGACACCTTCAATGATTCTGTATGGTCAGGAGATTCGGCTGCCCATGCAATTGTGGAGTGGGCTGCCTCCTGAGATGAAGGTAGAAGACGCCGAACAAGAGTACATAGTTTGGATCAAAGAGAGGATGAAGAAGATCCACGAATTCGTTCGGCGACGTCTTCAAATCAGTAGCTCGAAGATGAAGTCCTGGTATGACAGTCATGTACAAGCGATTGACTTCACATCAGGGGACCAGGTTTGGTTGTTTCAGCCTAGAAGGGTAAAAGGGAAATGCCCTAAGTTGCAGGCTGATTGGGAAGGTCCATATAAAGTGCTGGATAGGCTTAATGAAGTTATTTATAGAATCCAGCGTTCGCCAAAGAGTAAGTGCAAAGTGGTGCACGTGAAGCGTTTGGCCAGATACGAAGGTCGTGCCACTATGTTTAATGAGAAGAATCAGTAGAGGAGGAGGATGTCCCATGCTCTTCGCCCAAGAAGAGGACGTTTCATCGAAGAAGACGAGGGCAGGTTCCGCCCGTGAAGACTTCAAGAAAGAAGTGCGCAAAACTCAACAGTCAAGAGGAAGGGCGAGAAGTAACCGGGATATCTTCGATATATCGAACGAGCATAGTACCGGCGTCTTGCTCAGGGTTTTTACGTGGCTTTCCCCTGGGACGGAGGACGAATGTCAAGTCGTTTACTGTCTGAAGAAGGCCACAGAGGTTTACATTTAAATCCTTTCGATTTACCTCCTTTTTTCAGACAAAGGTACATATCGCTGAGGTTAGCGGCCAAGATGACATCTCATTGAACTGAGGTTAGCCAGAATCTGAAGGCAGGCGCTAGCGGCTCAAGTGAAGTTGGTCGTCAGTAACTGAAGTTTGACGCGGTCGGGACGCCCGCCTTTAAAGGAAGGAGGGCAGTGTTACGAACACCGTGAAGCCAACCGTGATCGACCCGAAGGGAGCGTTCGATCTGTCGTTAAGGGACGATCGCCGTTATTGATGAAACAGATCAATGGGAGAGTCTGATTGACAGTCAAGGAGACAAGACGCGATATTATAGACTGTGCCATTCCTTGTTTATATCCTCATAATAAAGTTATAAGTGTGAACATGTCGTGCGATGATAATCCCCGGCGCAGCAATATAATACGATCTATTCGGGTCTCTGATTGCCCTATCATAGAAGCTTAACAGTGCATTTTACTCGTCATTTCATGCGCTTTAAGGTGCCGCTTAGCCCAATACGCTATCTGAAATAGGAGCGACGTAAATTGAACAAATGTGATAAAATTTCGCTGACTTCTTATATTAACCATAATATAAGATGACCTAATCGGTTCTCTGATTGTCCTATCCGAGAAGTTTAGTAGTGCATTTTACTCGACATTTCATGCGCTTTAAGATTCCGCCTAGTCCAATGCGCTATCAGAAATTGGATCTACGTAAATTGAACAAACGTGATAGAATTACGCAGAATTCTTATATTAACCATAATATAATACGATCCATTCGGGTCTCTGGTTGCCCTATCACAGAAGTTTAATAGTGCATTTTACTCGTTATTTCATGCGCTTTATGGTGCCGCCTAGCCCAATACGCTGTCTGAAATAGGAGCGACATAAATAGAACAAATGTGATAGAATTACGCAGGATTCTTATATTAACCAGAATATAGAATGATCTAATCGCGTCTTTGATTGCCTTATCATAGAAGGTTAGTAGTGCATTTTACTCGTCATTCTACGCGCTTTAAGATGCCGCTTAGCCCAATACGCTATCTGAAATATGGGGGACGTAAATTGAACAAATGTGATAGAATTACGCTGAATTCTTATATTGATCATAATATAAGATGACCTAATCGGGTCTCTGATTGCCCTATCCGAGACGTTTAGTAGTGCATTTGGCTCGACATTTCATGCGCTTTAAGATGTCGCATAGCCCAATACGCTATCTGAAATTGGAGCTACGTAAATTGAACTAACGTGATAGAATTACGCAGAATTCTTATATTAAAAATAATATAATATGATATATTCGGGTCTCTGATTGCCCTATCATAGAAGATTAATAGTGCATTTTACTCGTAATTCCATGCGCTTTAAGATGCCGCCTAGCCCAATACGCTATCTGAAATAGGAGCGACGTAAATAGAACAAATGTGATAGAATTACGCAGGATTCTTATATTAACCAGAATATAGAATGATCTAATCGGGTCTTTGATTGCCTTATCATAGAAGGTTAGTAATGCATTTTACTCGTCATTCCACGCGCTTTCAGATGCCGCTTAGCCCAATACGCTATCTGAAATAGGAGCGACGTAAATTGAACAAATGTGATAAAATTTCGCTGACTTCTTATATTAACCATAATATAAGATGACCTAATCGGGTCTCTGATTGCCCTATCCGAGAAGTTTAGTAGTGCATTTTACTCGACATTTCATGCGCTTTAAGATTCCGCCTAGTCCAATGCGCTATCAGAAATTGGATCTACGTAAATTGAACAAACGTGATAGAATTACGCAGAATTCTTATATTAACCATAATATAATACGATCCATTCGGGTCTCTGGTTGCCCTATCACAGAAGTTTAATAGTGCATTTTACTCGTTATTTCATGCGCTTTATGGTGCCGCCTAGCCCAATACGCTGTCTGAAATAGGAGCGACATAAATAGAACAAATGTGATAGAATTACGCAGGATTCTTATATTAACCAGAATATAGAATGATCTAATCGGGTCTTTGATTGCCATATCATAGAAGGTTAGTAGTGCATTTTACTCGTCATTCTACGCGCTTTAAGATGCCGCTTAGCCCAATACGCTATCTGAAATATGGGGGACGTAAATTGAACAAATGTGATAAAATTACGTTGAATTCTTATATTAACAGTAATATAAAATGATCTAATCGGGTCTGTGATTGCCCTATCATAGAAGTTTAATAGTGCATTTTACTCATCATTTCATGCGCTTCAAGGTGACGCTTAACCCAATACGCTATCTGAAATAGGAGCGACGTAAATTGAACAAATGTGACAGAATTACGCTGAATTCTTATATTGATCATAATATAAGATGACCTTATCGGGTCTCTGATTGCCCTATCCGAGACGTTTAGTAGTGCATTTGGCTCGACATTTCATGCGCTTTAAGATGTCGCATAGCCCAATACGCTATCTGAAATTGGAGCTACGTAAATTGAACTAACGTGATAGAATTACGCAGAATTCTTATATTAAAAATAATATAATATGATATATTCGGGTCTCTGATTGCCCTATCATAGAAGATTAATAGTGCATTTTACTCGTAATTCCATGCGCTTTAAGATGCCGCCTAGCCCAATACGCTATCTGAAATAGGAGCGACGTAAATAGAACAAATGTGATAGAATTACGCAGGATTCTTATATTAACCAGGATATAGAATGATCTAATCGGGTCTTTGATTGCCTTATCATAGAAGGTTAGTAGTGCATTTTACTCGTCATTCCACGCGCTTTCAGATGCCGCTTAGCCCAATACGCTATCTGAAGTAGGAGCCACGTAAATTGAACGAATGTGATAGAATTTCGCTGAATTCTTATATTAAACAAAATGTAAAATGATCTAATCGGGTCTCTGATTGCCCTATAATAGAAGGTTAATTGTGTATTTTACTCGCCATTCCACGCGCGTTAAGATGCCGCCTAGCCCAATACGCTATCTGAAATAGGATCGCCGTAAACTGAACAAATGTGATAGAATTACGCTGAATTCTTATATTAACCGTAACATAAAATGATCTAAGCGGGTCTCTGTTTGCCTTACCCTAGAAGTTTAATAGTGCATTTTACTCGCCATTTCATGCGCTTTGAGATGCCGCTTAGCCCAACACGCTATTTGAAATAGGAGCCACGTAAATTGAACAAATCTGATAGAATTGCGCTGAATCCTTATATTAACCGTAATGTAAAATGATCTAATCGGGTCTCTGTTTGCCTTACCCTAGAAGTTTAATAGTGCATTGTATTCGCCATTTCATGCGCTTTGAGCTGCCGCTTAGCCCAATACGCTATCTGAAATAGGAGCGACGTAAATTGAACAAATGTGATAGAATTTCGCTGAATTCTTATATTAACCATAATGTAAAATGATCTAATCGGGTCTCTGTTCGCCCCACCCTAGAGGTTTAATAATGCATTTCACTCGTCATTTCATGCGCATTGAGATTCCGCTTATCCCAATACGCTATCTGAAATTGGAGCGACGTAAATTGAACAAATGTGATAGAATTTCGCTGAATTCTTATATTAAACAAAATATAAAATGATCTAATCGGGTCTCTGATTGCCCTACCATAGAAGTTCAATAGTGCACTTTACTCGCCATTTCACGCGCTTTAAGGTGCCGACTAGCCCAGTACGCTATCTGAAATAGGAGCGCCATCAATTGAACAAATGTGATAGAATTACGCTGAATTCTTATATTAACCGTAGTATAAAATGATGTAATCGGGTCTCTGTTTGCCTTACCCTAGAAGTTTGATAGTGCATTTTACTCGCCATTCCATGCGCTTTGAGATGCCGCTTAGCCCGACACGCTATCTGAAATAGGAGCCACGTAAATTGAACGAATGTGATAGAATTTCGCTGAATTCTTAAATTAACCATAATATAAAATGATCTAATCGGGTCTCTGTTTGCCCTACCCTAGATGTTTAATAGTGCATTTTACACGCCATTTCATGCGCTTCGAGATGCCGCTTAGCCCAATACGCTATCTGAAACAGGAGCAACGTAAATTGAACAAATGTGATAGAATGTCGCTGAATTCTTATATTATCCATAATGTAAAATGATCTAATCGGGTCTCTGTTCGCCCTACCCTAGAAGTTTAATAATGCATTTCACTCGACATTGCATGCGCTTTGAGATGCCGCCTAGCCCAGTACGTTATCTGAAATATGAGAGACGTTATTTGAACAAACGTGATAGAATTTCGCTGAATTCTTATATTAACCAAAATATAAAATGATCTAATCGGGTCTCTGATTGCACTACCATAGAAGTTCGATAGTGCACTTTACTCGCCATTTCACGCGCTTTAAGATGCCGACTAGCCCAGTACGCTATCTGGAATAGGAGCGCCATCAATTGAACGAATGTGATAGAATTACGCTGAATTCTTATATTAACCGTAGTATAAAATGATGTAATCGGGTCTCTGTTTGCCTTACCCTAGAAGTTGGATAGTGCATTTTACTCGCCATTCCACGCGCTTTGAGATGCCGCTTAGCCAGACACGCTATCTGAAATAGGAGTGACGTAAATTGAACAAATGTGATAGAATTTCGCTGAATTCTTATATTAACCATAATGAAAATGATCTAATCGGGTCTCTGTTCACCCTACCCTAGAAGTGTGATAGTGCATTTTACTCGCCATTTCATGCGCTCTGAGATGCCGCTTAGCCGAATACGCTATCTGAAATAGGAGCGACGTAAATTGAACAAATGTGATAGAATTACGCTGCCTTCTTATATTAACAGTAATATAAAATGATCTAATCGGGTCACTGTTTGCTTTACGATAGAAGTTTAATAGTGCATCTTACTCGCCATTTCATGCGCTTTGAGATGCCGCTGAGCGCAATACGCTATCTGAAATAGGAGCGACGTAAATTGAACAAATGTGATAGAATTAAGCTGAATTCTTAAATTAATCTTAATATAAAATGATCTAATGGGGTCTCTGTTTGCCCTACCCTAGAAGTTTAATAGTTCATTTTACTCGCCATTTCATGCGCTTTGAGATGCCGCTTAGTCCAAGACGCTATCTGAAATAGGAGCGACGTAAATTGAACAAATGTGATAGAATTTCGCTGAATTCTTAAATTAACCATAATATAAAATGATCTAATCGGGTCTCTGTTTGCCGTACCCTAGAAGTTTAATAGTGCAATATACTCGTCATTTCATGTGCTTTGAGATGCCGCTTAGCCCAATACGCTATCTGAAATAGGAGCGACGTAAATTGAACAAATGTGATAGATCAACGCTGCATTCTTATATTAACCATAATATGAAATGATATCATCTGGTCTCTGTTTGCCCTACCCTAGAAGTTTAATAGTTCATTTTACTCGCCATTTCATGCGCTTTGAGATGCCGCTTAGTCCAAGACGCTATCTGAAATAGGAGCGACGTAAATTGAACAAATGTGATAGAATCACGCTGCATTCTTATATTAACCGTAATACAAAATGATCTAATCGGGTCTCTGTTTGCCCTACCGTTGAAGTTTAATAGTACATTTTACTCGCCATTTCATGCGCTTTGAGATGCCGCTTGGCCCAATACGCTATCTGAAATGGGAGCGATGTAAATTGAACAAATATGATAGAATTACGCTGCATTCTTAAATTAACCATAATATAAAATGATCTAATCAGGTCTCTGTTTGCCTTACCCTAGAAGTTTAATAGTGCATTTCACTCGTTATTTCATGCGCTTAGAGATGCCGCTTAGCCCAATACGCTATCTGAAATAGAAGTGACGTAAATTGAACGAATGTGATAGAATTTCGCTGGATTCTTAAATTAACCATAATATAAAATGATCTAATCGGGAATCTGGTTGCCCTACCCTAGAAGTTTAATAGTGCATTTTACTCGCCGTTTCATGCGCTTTAAGATGCCGCTTAGCCGAATACGCTATCTGAAATAGGAGCAACGTAAAGTGAACAAATGTGATGGAATTACGCCGCATTCTTATATTAACCGTAATTTAAAATGATCTAATCGGGTCTCTGTTTGCCTCACCCTCGAAGTTTAATAGTCCATTTTACTCGCCATTTCATGCGCTTTGAGAAGCCGCTTAGCCCAATACGCTATCTGAAATAGGAGCGTCGTAAAATGAACAAATGTGATAGAATTTCGCTGGATTCTTATATTAAACAAAATATAAAATGATGTAATCGGGTCTCTGTTTGCCCTACCCTAGAAGTTTATTAGTGCAATTTACTCGCCATTTCATGCGCTTTGTGAGGCCACTTAGCCCAATACGCTATCTGAAATAGGAGCGACGTAAATTGAACAAATGTGATAGAATTTCGCTGAATTCATGAATTAACGATAATATAAAATGATCTAATCGGGTCTCTGTTTGCCCTACCGTTGAAGTTTAATAGTGCATTTTACTCGCAATTTCATGCGCTTTGAGATGCCGCTTGGCCCAATACGCTATCTGAAATGGGAGCGATGTAAATTGAACAAATATGATAGAATTACGCTGCATTCTTAAATTAACCATAATATAAAATGATCTAATCACGTCTCTGTTTGCCTTACCCTAGAAGTTTAATAGTGCATTTCACTCGTTATTTCATGCGCTTAGAGATGCCGCTTAGCCAAATACGCTATCTGAAATAGGAGCGACATAAATTGAACAAATGTGATAGAATTTCGCTGAGTTCTTATATTAACCATAATGTAAAATGATATAATCGGGTCTCTGTTCGCCCCACCCTAGAAGTTTAATACTGCATTTCACTCGACATTCCACACGCTTTAGGATGCCGCCCAGCCCAGTAGGCGATCTGAAATAGGAGCGACGTCAATTGAACAAATGTGATTGAATTACGCTGAATTCTTATGTTAACCGTAATATAAAATGATCTAATCTGGTCTCTGTTTGCCTTACCCCAGAAGTTTAATAGTGCATTTCACACGGCATTTCATGCGCTTTGGGATGCCGCTTAGCCCAATACGCTATCTGAAATAGGAGCGACGTAAATTGAACGAATGTGATAGAATTTCGCTGAATTCTTAAATTAACCATAATATAAAATGATCTAATCGCGACCCTGGTTGCCCTACCCTAGAAGCTTAATAGTGCATTTTACTCGCGATTTCATGCGCTTTGAGATGCCGCTTAGCCCAATACGCTATCTGAAATAGGAGCGACGTAAATTGAACAAATGTGATAGATCTACGCTGCATTCTTATATTGACTGTAATATGAAATGATATCATCGGGTCTCTGTTTGCCTTTCCCTAGAAGTATGATAGAGAATTTTACTCACCATATCATGCGCTTTGAGATGCTGCTTAGCCCAATACGCTATCTGAAATAGGAGCAACGTAAATTGAACAAATGTGATAGAATTTCGCTGAATTCTTAAATTAACCATAATATAAAATGATCTAATCGGGTCTCTGTTTGCCCTACCCTAGAAGTTTAATAGTGCATTTTACTCGCCATTTCATGCGCTTTGAGATGCCGGTTAGCCCAATACGCTATCTAAAATAGGAGCGACGTAAATTGTAGAAATGTGATAGAATTACGCTGAATTCTTATATTAACCGTAATATAAAATGATCTAATCGTGTCTCTGTTTGCCTTACCCTAGAAGTTTGATAGTGCATTTTACTCGCCATTTCATGCGCTTTGAGATGCCGCTTAGACCAATACGCTATCTGAAATAGAAGCGACGTAAATTGAACAAATGTGATAGAATGTCGCTGAATTCTTATATTAACCGTAATATAAAATGATCTAATCGGCTCTCTGTTCGCCCTACCCTAGAAGTATGATAGAGAATTTTACTCACCATATCATGCGCTTTGAGATGCTGCTTAGCCCAATACGCTATCTGAAATAGGAGCAACGTAAATTGAACAAATGTGATAGAATTTCGCTGAATTCTTAAATTAACCATAATATAAAATGATCTAATCGGGTCTCTGTTTGCCCTACCCTAGAAGTTTAATAGTGCATTTGACTCGCCATTTCATGCGATTTGAGATGCCTCTTAGCCCAATACGCTATCTGAAATGGGAGCGACGTAAATTGAACAAATATGATAGAATTACGCTGCATTCTTATATTAACCGTAATACAAAATGATCACATCGGGTCTCTGTTTGCCTTACCCTATAAGTTCGATAGTGCATTTTACTCGCCATTTCATGCGCTTTGAGATGCCGCTTAGCCCAATACGCTATCTGAAATAGAAGTGACGTAAATTGAACAAATGTGATAGAATTTCGCTGGATTCTTATATTAAACAAAATATAAAATGATGTAATCGGGTCTCTGTTTGCCCTACCCTAGAAGTTTATTAGTGCAATTTACTCGCCATTTCATGCGCTTTGTGAGGCCACTTAGCCCAATACGCTATCTGAAATGGGAGCGATGTAAATTGAACAAATATTATAGAATTACGCTGCACTCTTAAATTAACCATAATATAAAATGATCTAATCACGTCTCTGTTTGCCTTACCCTAGAAGTTTAATAGTGCATTTCACTCGTTATTTCATGCGCTTAGAGATGCCGCTTAGCCAAATACGCTATCTGAAATAGGAGCGACATAAATTGAACAAATGTGATAGAATTTCGCTGAATTCTTATATTAACCATAATGTAAAATGATATAATCGGGTCTCTGTTCGCCCCACCCTAGAAGTTTAATACTGCATTTCACTCGACATTCCACACGCTTTAGGATGCCGCCCAGCCCAGTAGGCGATCTGAAATAGGAGCGACGTCAATTGAACAGATGTGATTGATTTACGCTGAATTCTTATGTTAACCGTAATATAAAATGATCTAATCGGGACTCTGGTTGCCCTACCCTAGAAGTTTAATAGTGCATTTTACTCGCCATTTCATGCACTTTGGGATGCCGCTTAGCCCAATACGCTATCTGAAATAGGAGCGACGTAAATTGAACAAATGTGATGGAATTACGCCGAATTCTTATATTAACCGTAATTTAAAATGATCTAATCGGGTCTCTGTTTGCCTTACCCTCGAAGTTTAATACTGCATTTTACTCGCCATTTCATGCGCTTTGGGAAGCCGCTTAGCCCAATACGCTATCTGAAATAGGAGCGGCGTAAAATGAACAAATGTGATAGAATTTCGCTGAATTCTTATATATTTATTTATTCATTTGTAAATTGTACGGGTATAAACCCAATGTGTACACATAAGTAAGAACTATAACAAAAATAAAAGAAATGAAGGCAGTCACACAATGTAGTATTAAACAAAAAGGCAATTGTAAAGAAATTATAATAAAACATTATCTAAGCAGAGCGCAGTGCTAAGTGTAAAGATTTTTTAAAGCTAGGAATAGAGCCACTGAAAAAATCAACCTTATCCGTAACTGTGTTGGCAGATTTTAATATACGAATAATTGGATCACTAGAACCATATTTAGTTTTTATGGTAGCATAATGAAATACATGACTTCTTCTAAGATACCTTGTGGGAGCATAAAAGTGAATAAGTTCTAATAATTGCGGACAGGAGATTTGAGCATGTATAATTTTGAATAAAAAAGATAGATCAGTGACAATCCTGCGATCATACAAAGAAGTCATATTAAGTATCTGTAGTAATGGGTCGTAATCATGATCATTGCGCAACATGGGTCTGTTTAATCTAAAAGCAATATGCCTGATGAATTTATGCTGCACTCTCTCTAACATTAGGTTATATTTTGAGAATTCCGGAGACCAGATGACTGAAGCATACTCTAATTGAGGCCGGACCAATTGAATATACAGTAGCCTAATGGTGTCCATGTTTTTAAAATCAGTGGTGAAACGCTTAATAAAACCTAATGATTTGAGTGCAGTGCTCACAATGTTGTTGCAGTGCTTTGAGAAATTTAGTGTTGGTGTAATGCAGACACCAAGGTCGTTAATTTCACTAACCTCCAATAATTCGAGACTATTAAAACTATAATCCGCGATTATAGGATGAATGCTACGGGATGACCTCATTACATAACATTTAGTAATGTTTAGTTTCATTTTATTTGTTCTGCACCAATCACAAAACCTTGTGAGATCAGACTGAAGTTTATGTGTATCACAAATATCTGAAACTCTTCTAAAAATCTTGAGGTCATCTGCGTACAAAAGAAACCTGCTGTGGGCAAAAACATCTTGTAAATCATTAATAAAAATATTAAATAATAATGGACCCAGACGTTAACCTTGAGGAACTCCTGAGGTGGCTTTTATAGGAGAAGATAGGGAGTTTTTCACTTTAACAAATTGCAAGCGGTCCATGAGGTAAGATTTAACCCATGCCACCAAGTTTCCATTACATCCTATAGCCGAAAGTTTTGATACTAGAATTGAGTGATCAACCGAGTCGAAGGCTTTTTTAAAATCAGTGAAAACAGTATCAACTTGTAAATTACTTTCCAAGCTGGTAGAAATGTAGTTGCAAAAAACAGTAAGACTAGTGACTGTAGAACGACCTTGTATAAAACCATGTTGTTCATCGCAGATGAGATGAGAAAAAATTTGACTAAGTTTCTCAGTGACAATATTTTCAAATACCTTAGGTATTACACTAATGATAGAAACAGGTCTGTAGTTTCCGACATCTGAAACATTTCCTGACTTAAAAACGGGTGTTACCAGAGAAGTTTTCCAGCACGTTGGAAAAATTCCAGTACTTAAAGATTTATTAAAGATAATCCAAAGAGGCCGAGATAGAATAAAACTACAAGATTTGAAAAACTTAGGGGGTATGCCATCATATCCCGGACCTTTTTTAATATCAAGAGAATTTAGTTTTGTGAATATTTCACTGATATTAATGAAAATATCAGATACATGTGTAACAGATTGTGTTTCAATTATGGAAGATGTAGCGGAGTCGGAGACGTAGACATTGCCAAAAAATGAAGCAAAGATATTAGCAATAGATTCACTATTTGTGGCAGTTTCAGTTGCATTCGACATTACGTTAGATATGTTATTTGAACGACGATGAGAATTGACAAAATTCCAGAAAGACTTAATATTGTATTGTATAGAGTATTCGGTAGCATGAATGTATGCAGAGTAACATTGAGTAGTTAATTTCTTACACATAGAACGTAGATTCGAAAAGCATAAATAGTCAGCAAAAGAACAGGTCTTTTTAAAATTCAGATGAGCACGCTTTTTCTCTTTTACTAATTTGATCAGTTGTGGAGAAAACCATTTAGGGTACTTAGAGTTATTATAAGTACATTTAGGAACAAACGTATCAATAGCAACAAACAAGTACTCATACAAGATGTTAACTGCATCATCAACACGTAAGTCAGTTAGAATATTATCCCAATATATACTGCTCAGATAGTCACAAATTCCTTGAAAGTTACCTCGATTGAAATTATAGTACCTATAAGAGTCACATGGTTTATAATTGAAAACAGACAATTCAATCGAAGTATTCAGCGGAGGGTGAAATTTATCCTGTCGTAGAAGCGCATCTAGAGCTCGAGTAACATAAGTCTTCTGGATGCTGGAGAAACAGAGATCCAACATACTTCCATGTTCGTTGAAAAATTCATTTTTTTGTAATAAACTATGATAATTCATAGTTTGTAATAAGCATTCAACAGCTAAAAGTTCATTTGATGATGCATTTGAACGCATAACGTATGATAAGTAGGAATGATTGACAATAAAATCGGTATGAGGTAAGTTGTAATCACCAAACACAAGAATGTGACTATTTTGATAAGCATCAACAATTTCCGAGATCGAACTGCAATGCTCTTCATATAATGCTGCAGGCGATGAAGGTGGTAAATATACTGCACCAAGTATTATCGGATGAATACCATTGTGTATAATAACAAATGTTTGTTCAACTTTAGTACTTTTTATATTAACTTCTTCACAACTTAGTGAGTTTGGAATAGCTATAAGAACACCACCAGCCCTGCTAAATCCACTTGTGAGATCCGATCTATCACATCGAAAGATTCTGTAGCCATCAAATCCGAGTTCACCAGCAGGTATTGTTTTATCAAGCCAAGTTTCAACTAAAACAAATATGTCATAGATATTTGATAAAGAAGGTATAGCCTGCCGTAAATTGTCCAATTTGGTTCGAAGACCTCGTATATTCTGGTAATAAATGTTTAGTTTATTCATTCGTTTTTTGGTGCCGTACGCCTGGTAACAATTTTTGGTATTCCATTGAAATATCTAATAGTTTTTCCATTATCGTTGGTCCTCCGTAGTTCAGCTTTGAGTTTATTTAAATATGACCGTTGGTCATATATTAACCATATTATAAAATGACCTAACAGGGTCTCTGATTGCTCTATCATAGAAGGTTAGTAGTGCATTTTACTCGTCATTCCATGCGCTTTCAGATGCCGCTTAGCCCAATACGCTATCTGAAGTAGGAGCGACGTAAATTGAACAAACGTGATAGAATTACGCAGAATTCTTATATTAACCATAATATGATATGATCTATTTGGGTCTCTGATTGCCCTATCGCAGACGGTTAGTATTGCATTTTACTCGCCATTCCACGCGCTTTAAGATGCCGCCTTGCCCAATATACTATCTGAAATAGGAGCGTCGTAAATTGAACAATTGTTATAGAATTACGCAGAATTCTTATATTAACCATAATATAAAATTATCTAATCGGGTCTCTGTTTGCCCTACCCTAGAAGTTTAATTGTGCATTTTACTCGACATTTCATATCCTTTAAGATGCCACCTAGCCCAATACGCTATCTGAAATAGGGGCGACGTACATTGAACAAACGTGATAAAATTACGCTGAATTCTTATATTAACCATAATATAATACGATCTATTCGGGTCTCTGATTACCCTATCATAGAAGTTTAATAGTGCATTTTACTCTATATTTCATGTGCTTTAAGATTCCGCTTAGCCCAATACGCTATCTGAAGTAGGAGCTACGTAAATTGAACAAATGTGACAGAGTTACGCAGAATTCTTATATTAGCCATAATATAATACGATCTATTCGGGTCTCTGATTGCCCTATCATAGAAGTTTAGTAGTGCATTTTACTCACCATTTCATGCGCTTTAAGGTGCCACCTAGTGCAATACGCTATCTGAAGTAGGAGCGACGTAAATTGAACAAACCTGATAGAATTACGCAGAATTCTTATATTAACCATAATATGATATGATCTATTTGGGTCTCTGATTGCCTTATCATAGACGGTTGGTATTGAATTTTACTCGCCATTCCACGCGCTTTAAGGTGCCGCCTTGCCCAATATACTATCTGAAATAGGAGCGTCGTAAATTGAACAATTGTTATAGAATTACGCAGAATTCTTATATTAACCATAATATAAAATGATCTAATCGGGTCTCTGTTTGCCCTACCCTAGAAGTTTAATTGTGCATTTTACTCGACATTTCATATCCTTTAAGATGCCGCCTTGCCCAATCCGCAATCTGAAATTGGAGCTACGTAAATTGAACAAATGTGACAGAGTTACGCAGAAATCTTATATTAGCCATAATATAATATGATCTATTCGGGTCTCTGGTGGCCCTATCATAGAAGTTTAATAGTGCATTTTATTCGTCATTTCATGCGCTTTGAGATGCCGCTTAGCCCAATACGCTATCCGAAATAGGAACGACGTAAATTGAAAAAATGTGATAGAATTTCGCTGAATCCTTATATTAACCATAATATAAAATGATCTAATCGGGTCTCTGTTCGCACTACCCTAGAAGTTTAATATTGCATTCCACTCGTCATTGCATGCGCTTTGAGATGCCGCCTAGCCCAGTACGTTATCTGAAATAGGAGAGACGTTATTTGAACAAACGTGATAATATATCGCTGAATTCTTATGTTAACCGTAATATAAAATGCTCTAATCTGGTCTCCGTTTGCCTTACCCTAGAGGTTTAATAGTGCATTTTACTCGCCATTTCATGCGCTTTGAGATGCCGCTGAGCCCAATACGCTATCTGAAATAGGGGCGACCTAAATTGAACAAATGTGATAGAATTACGCTGAATTCTTATATTAACCGTAATATAAAATGATCTAATCGGGGCTCTGTGTGCCTTACCCTAGAAGTTTGGTAGTGCAATTTACTCGCCATTTCATGCGCTTTGAGATGCCGCCTAGCCCAATACGCTATCTGTAATAGGAGCGGCGTAAATTGAACAAATGTGATAGAATTTCGCTGAATTCTTATATTAACCTTAATGAAAATGATCTAATCGGGTCTCTGTTCGCCCTATCCTAGAAGTGTAATAGTGCATTTTACTCGCCATTCCACGCGCTTTAAGATGCCGCCTAGCCTAATACGCTATCTGAAATAGGAGCTACGGAAATTGAACAAATGTGATAGAATTACGCTGAATTCTTATATTAATCGTAATATAAAATGATCTGATCTGATCTCTGTTTGCCTTACCCTAGAAGTTTAATAGTGCATTTTACTCGCCATTTCATGGGCTTTGAGATGCCGCTTAGCCATATACGCTATCTGAAATAGGAGCGACGTAGATTGAACAAATGTGATAGAATTGCGCTGAATTCTTATATTAACCGTAACATAAAATGATCTAATCGGGTCTCTGTTTGCCTTACCTGAGAAGTGTGAAAGTGCATTTTACTCGTCATTTCATGCGCTTTGAGATGCCGCATAGCCCAATACTTTATCTGAAATAGGAGCGACGTAAATTGAACAAATGTGATAGAATTTCGCTGAATTCTTATATTATCCATAATGAAAATGATCTAATCGGGTCTCTGTTCGCCCTACCCTAGAAGTGTGATACTGCATTTTACTCGCCATTTCACGCGCTTTAAGATGCCGTCTAGCCCAGTACGCTATCTGAAATAGGAGCGACGTAAATTGAACAAATGTGATAGAATTTCGCTGAATTCTTATATTAACCAAAATATAAAATGATCTAATCGGGTCTCTGTTCGCCCTACCCTAGAAGTTTAATAGTGCATTTTACTCGCCATACCACGCGCATTAAGATGCCGCCTAGCCCAGTACGCCATCTGAAATAGGAGCGACGTAAATTGAAGGAATGTGATAGAATTTCGCTGAATTCTTATATTAACAGAAATATAAAATGATCTAATCGCGTCTCTGATTGCCCTATCAGAGAAGTTTAATAGTGCATTTTACTCGCCATTCCACGCGCTTTAAGATGCCGCTTCGCCCAATACGCTATCTGAAATAGGAGCGACGTAAATTGAACAAATGTGATAGAATTTCGCTGAATTCTTATATTAACCATAATGTAAAATGATCTAATCGCGTCTCTGTTCGCCCTAACCTAGAAGTTTAACAGTGCATTCCACTCGCCATTGCATTTGCTTTGAGATACCGCCTAGCCCAGTACGCTATCTGAAATAGGAACGACGTAAATTGAACAAATCTGATAGAATTACGCTGAGTTCTTATATTAGCCGTAATATAAAATGATCTAACCGTGTCTCTGTTTGCCTCACCCTAGAAGATTAATAGTCCATTTCACTCGCCATTTCATGCGCTTTGAGATGCCGCTTAGCCCAACACGCTATCTGAAATAGGAGCGACGTAAATTGAACAAATGTGATAGAATTTCGGTGAATTCTTATATTAACCATAATGTAAAATGATATAATCGTGTCACTGTTTGCCCCGCCCCAGACGTTTAATAGTGCAATTTACTCGCCATTTCATGCGCTTTGAGATGCCGCTTTGCCTAATACGCTATCTGAAATGGGAGCGACGTAAATTGAACGAATGTGATAGAATTTCGCTGAATTCTTACATTAACCATAATATAAAATGATCTGATCGGGTCTCTGTTCGCCCTACCCTAGAAGTTTAATAGTGCATTTCACTCGTCATGTCATGCGCTTTGAGCTGCCGCTTAGCCCAATATACTATCTGAAATAGGAGCGACGCAAATTGAACAAATGTGATAGAATTTCGCTGAATACTTAAATTAACCATACTATAAAATGATCTAATCGGATCTCTGTTTGCCTTACCCTAGAAGTTTAATAGTGCATTGTATTCGCCATTTCATGCGCTTTGAGCTGCCGCTTAGCCCAATACGCTATCTGAAATAGGAGCGACGTAAATTGAACAAATGTGATAGAATTTCGCTGAATTCTTATATTAACCATAATGTAAAATGATCTAATCGGGTCTCTGTTCGCCCTACCCTAGAAGTTTAATATTGCATGTCACTCGCCATTTCATGCGCTGTGAGATGCCGCTTAGCCCAATACGCTATCTGAAATAGGAACGACGTAAATTGAACAAATGTGATAGAATTTCGCTGAATTCTTATATTAACCATAATGTAAAATGATCTAATCGGGTCTCTGTTCGCCCCACCCTAGAGGTTTAATAATGCATTTCACTCGTCATTTCATGCGCATTGAGATTCCGCTTATCCCAATACGCTATCTGAAATAGGAGCGACGTAAATAGAACAAATGTGATAGAATTTCGCTGAATTCTTATATTAAACAAAATATAAAATGATCTAATCGGGTCTCTGATTGCCATACCATAGAAGTTCAATAGTGCACTTTACTCGCCATTTCACACGCTTTAAGATGCCGACTAGCCCAGTACGCTATCTGAAATAGGAGCGCCATCAATTGAACAAATGTGATAGAATTACGCTGAATTCTTATATTAACCGTAGTATAAAATGATGTAGTCGGGGCTCTGATTGCCTTACCCTAGAAGTTTAATAGTGCATTTTACACGCCATTTCATGCGCTTCGAGATGCCGCTTAGCCCAATACGCTATCTGAAACAGGAGCAACGTAAATTGAACAAATGTGATAGAATGTCGCTGAATTCTTATATTATCCATAATGTAAAATGATCTAATCGGGTCTCTGTTCGCCCTACCCTAGAAGTTTAATAATGCATTTCACTCGTCATTGCATGCGCTTTGAGATGCCGCCTAGCCCAGTACGTTATCTGAAATATGAGAGACGTTATTTGAACAAACGTGATAGAATATCGCTGAATTCTTATATTAACCAAAATATAAAATGATCTAATCGGGTCTCTGATTGCCCTATCATAGATGGTTAATAGTGTATTTTACTCGCCATTCCACGCGCGTTAAGATGCCGCCTAGTCCAATACGCTATCTGAAATAGGATCGCCGTAAACTGAACAAATGTGATAGAATTACGCTGAATTCTTATATTAACCGTAATATAAAATGATCTAATCGGGTCTCTGTTTGCCTTACCCTAGAAGTTTAACAGTACATTTTACTCGCCATTTCATGCGCTTTGCGGTGCCGCTTAGCCAAACACGCTATTTGAAATAGGAGCCACGTAAATTGAACGAATGTGATAGAATTTCGCTGAATTCTTAAATTAACCATAATATAAAATGATCTAATCGGGTCTCTGTTTGCCCTGCCCTAGAAGTTTAATAGTGCAATTTACTCGTCATTACATGCGCTTTGAGATGCCGCTTAGCCCAATACGCTATCTGAAATACGAGCGGCGTAAATTGAACAAATGTGATAGAATTTCGCTGAATTCTTATATTATCCATAATGAAAATGATCTAATCTGGTCTCTGTTCGCCCTACCCTAGAAGTGTGATAGTGCATTTCACTCGCCATTTCACGCGCTTTAAGATGCCGTCTAGCCCAGTACGCTATCTGAAATAGGAGCGACGTAAATTGAACAAATGTGATAGAATTTCGCTGAATTCTTATATTAACAGAAATATAAAATGATCTAATCGCGTCTCTGATTGCCCGATCAGAGAAGTTTAATAGTGCATTTTACTCGCCATTCCACGCGCTTTAAGATGCCGCTTAGCCCAATACGCTATCTGAAATAGGAGCGACGTAAATTGAACAAATGTGATAGAATTTCGCTGAATTCTTATATTAATCATAATGTAAAATGATATAATCGTGTCACTGTTTGCCCTACCCGAGAAGTAGAATAGTGCATTTTACTGGCCATTTCATGCGCTTTGAGATGCCGCTTAGCCCAACACGCTATCTGAAATAGGAGCGACGTAAATTGAACAAATGTGATAGAATTTTGCTGAATTCTTATATTATCCATAATGTAAAATGATCTAATCGGGTCTCTGTCCGCCCTACCCTAGAAGCTTAATAGTGCATTTCACTCGCCATTTCATGCGCTTTGAGTTGCCGCTTAGCCCAATACGCTATCTGAAATAGGAGCGACGTAAATTGAACAAATGTGATAGAATTTCGCTGAATTGTTATATTAACCATAACGTAAAATGATATAATCGTGTCACTGTTTGCCCTGCCCTAGAAGTTTAATAGTGCATTTTACTCGTCATTTCATGCGTTTTAAGGTGCCGCCTATCCGAAATACGCTATCTGAAATAGGAGCGACGTAAATTGAACAAATGTGATAAAATTACGCTGCATTCTTATATTAACAATAATATAAAATGATCTAATCGGGTCTCTGATGGCCCTATCATAGAAGTTTAATAGTGCATGTTACTCGTCTTTCCGTGTGCTTTATGGTGCCGCCTAGCCAAATACGCTATCTGAAATTGGAGCTACGTAAATTGAACACGTGTGATAGAGATTTGCTGAATCCTTAAATGAATCATAGTATAAAATGATCTAATCGGGTCACTGTTTGCCCTACCCTAGAAGTATAATAATGCATTTTACTCGACATTTCATGCGCTTTAAGATGCCACATAGCCCAATTCGCTATCTGAAATAGGGTCGACGTAAATTGCACAAATGTGATAAAATTACGCTGCATTCTTATATTAACAATAATATAAAATGATCTAATCTGGTCTCTGATCGCCCTATCATAGAAGTTGAATATTGCATTTTACTCGTCATTTCATGCGTTTTAAGGTGCCGCCTATCCGAAATACGCTATCTGAAATAGGAGCGACGTAAATTGAACAAATGTGATAAAATTACGCTGAATTCTTATATTAACAATAATATAAAATGATCTAATCGGGTCTCTGATTACCGTATCACTGAAGTTTAGTAGTGAATTTTAATCGTCATCTCATGCCCTTTAAGATTCTGCTTAGCCCAACTCGCTATCTGAAATAGGAGCGACATAAATTGAACAAACGTGATAGAATTACGCACAATTCTTATATTAACCATAATATAGAATGATCTAATCGTGTCTTTGATTGCCCTAGCATAGACGGTTAGTAGTGCATTTTACTCGTCATTCTACGCGCTTTAAGGTGCCGCCTAGCCCAACACGCTATCTGAAATAGGAGCGTCATAAATTGAACAAACGTGATAGAATTACGCAGAATTCTTATATTAACCATAATTTAAAATGACCTTGTCGGGTCTGTGACTGCCCTATCCGAGAAGTTTAGTAGTGCATTTTACTCGTAATTTCATGCGCTTTAAGATGCCGCCTCGCCCAATACGCTATCTGAAATAGGAGCTGCGTAAATTGAATAAATGTGATAGAGTTACGCAGAATTCTTATATAAACCATAATATAAAATGATCTAATCGGGTCTCTGATTGCCCTATCAAAGAAGTTTAGTACTGCATTTTACTCGACATTCCATGCCCTTTATGATTCCGCCTCGCCCAATACGCTATCTGAAATAGGAGCGACGTAAATTGAACGAATGTGATAGAATTACGCAGAATTCTTACATTAACCATAATTTAAAATGACTTAATCGGATATCTGATTGCCCTATCCGAGAAGTTTGGTAGTGCATTTTACTCGTAATTTCATGGGCTTTAAGATGCCGTCTCGCCCAATACGCTATCTGAAATAGGAGCGACGTAAATTGAACAAATGTGATAAAATTACGTTGAATTCTTATATTAACCGTAATATAAAATGATCTAATCGGGTCTCCGTTTGCCTTACCCTAGAAGTATAATAGTGCATTCTACTCGCCATTTCATGCGCTTTGAGGTGCCGCTTAGCCCAAGACGCTATCTGAAATAGGAGCGACGTAAATTGAACAAATGTGATAGAATTTCGCTGAATTCTTATATTAACCGTAATATAAAATGATCTCATCGGGTCTCTGTTTGCCTTACCCTAGAAGTTCGATAGTGCATTTTACTCGCCATTTCATGCGCTTTGAGATGCCGCTTAGCCCAATACGCTATCTGAAATAGGAGCGAAGTAAATTGAACGAATGTGATAGAATTTCGCAGAATTCTTATATTAAACATAATATAAAATGATCTAATCGGGTCTCTGATTGCCCTATCATACAAGTTTAATGGTGCATGTTATTCGTCATTTCATGCGCTGTAAGGTGCCGCCTCGCCCAATACGCTATCTGAAATAGGAGCGACATAAATTGAACAAATGTGATAGAATTTCGCTGAATTCTTATAATAACCTTAATATAAAATGATCTAATCGGGTCTCTGATTGCCCTATCATAGATGGTTAGTAGTGCATTCTGCTCGACATTTCATGCTCTTTAAGATGCCGCTTAGACCAATACGCTATCTGAAATACGGGAGACGTAAATTGAACAATTGTGATAGAATTACGCCGCATTCTTATAATAACCATAATACCAAATGACCTAATCGGGTCTCGGATTATCCTATCCAAGAAGTTCAGTAGTGCATTTTACTCGTCATTTCATACGTTTTAAGGTGCCGCCTAGACCAATACGCAATCTGAAATTGGAGCTACGTAAATTGAACAAATGTGATAGAGTTACGACGAATTCTTAAATTAACCATAATAAAAGTTGATCTAATTAGGTCTCTGATTGCCGCATCCTAGAAGTTTAGTAGTGCATTTTACTCGACATTGCATGCGCTTTAAGATGCCATCTAGCCCAATACGCTATCCGAAATAGGAGCGACGTAAATTGAACAAATCAAATAGAATTTCGCTGAATTCTTATATTAACCATAATATGAAATTATCTAATTGGGTGTCTGATGACCGTATCCGAGAAGGTTAGTGGTGCGTTTTACTGGTAATTTCAGGCGCTTTAAGGTCCCGCCTAGCCCAATCCGCTATCTGAAATTGGAGCAACGTAAATTGAACAAATGTGATAGAATTACGCTGAAATCTTATATTAACCATAATTTAAAACGATCTAATCGGGTCTCTGATTGCCCTATCATAGAAGTTTAATAGTGCATTCTACACGTCATTTCATGCTCTTTAAGGTGCCGCCTAGCCCAATACGCTATCTGAAATAGGGGCGACGTAAATTGAACAAACGTGATAGAACTATGCAGAACTCTTATATTAATCAAAAAATAAGATGACCTTATAGGGTCTCTGATTGCCCTATCCTAGAAGTTTAGTAGTGCATTTTGCTCGCCCATTTCATGTGCCTTAAGATGCCGCATAGCCCAATACGCTATCTGAAACTGGAGCTACGGAAATTGAACAAACGTGATAGAATTACGCAGAATTCTTATAATAACAATAATATAATATGATATATTCGGGTCTCTGATTGCCCTATCAGAGATGTTTAATAGTGCATTTTACTCGTCATTGCATGCGCTCTAAGGTGCCGCCTAGCCCAATTCGCTGTCTGGAATAGGAGCAACGTAAATAGAACAAATGTGATAGAATTACGCAGAATTCTTATATTAACCATAATGTAGAATGATCTAATGGGGTCTCTGATTGCCCTATTATAGAAGTTTAATAGTGCATTTTACTCGCCATTTCATGCGCTTTAAGATGCGGCCTAGCCCAATACGCTATCTGAACAAGGAGCGACGTAAATTGAACAATTGTGATAGAATTACCCGGAATTCTTATATTAACCGTAATATAAAATGACCTAACCGAGTCTCAGATTGCCCTACCATAGAAGGATAGTAGTGCGTTTTACTCGTCATTCCACGCGTTTCAGATGCCGCTTAGCCCAATACGCTATCTGAAGTTGGAGCGACGTAAATTGAACAAACGTGATAGAATTACGCAGAATTCTTATATTAACCATAATATAGAATGCTCTAATCGGGTCCCTGTTTGCCCTACTCTAGAAGTTTAATAGTGCATTTTACTCGTCATTTCATGCGCTTTAAGGTGCCGCCTAGCCCAATACGCTATCTTAAATAGGGGCGACGTAAATTGAACAAATGTGATAAAATTACGCTGAATTCTTATATGAACCATAATATAAAACGATCTAATCGGGTCTCTGATTGCCCTATTCGAGAAGTTTTTTAGTGCATTTTACTTTACATTTCATGCGCTTTAAGCTGCCGCCTAGCCCAATACGCTATCTGAAATAGGAGTGACATAAATGGAACAAATGTGATAGAATTACGCTGCATTCTTATATTAAACATAATATAAAATGATCTAATCGGGTCTCTGATTGCCCTATCCGATAAGTTTAGTAGTGCATTTTGCTCGACATTTCATGTGCCTTAAGATGCCGCATAGCCCAATACGCTATCTGAAACTGGAGCTACGGAAATTGAACAAACGTGATAGAATTACGCAGAATTCTTATATTAACAATAATATAATATGATATATTCGGGTCTCTGATTGCCCTATCATAGAAGCTTAATAGTGCATTTTACTCGTCATTTCATGCGCTTTAAGGTGCCGCACAGCCCAATACGCTATGTAAAATAGGAGCGACATAAATTAAACAAATGTGATAGAATTACGCAGTATTCTTATATTAACCATAATATAAAATGATCTAATCGGGGCTCTGTTCGCCCTAGCCTAGAAGTTTAATAGTGCATTTTATTCGCCTTCTCATGCGCTTTAAGCTGCCGCCTAGCCCAGGACGCTATCTGAAATACGAGCGACGTAAATTGTACAAACGTGATAGAATTACACTGAATTCTTATATTAACCGTAATATAAAATGATCTAATCGGGTCTCCTGTTGCCCTACCCTAGAAGTTTAATAGTGCATTTTACTCGCCATTCCACGCGCTTTAAGCTGCCGCCTAGCCCAGGACGCTATCTGAAATATGAACGACGTGAATTGAACAAATCTGATAGAATTTCGCTGAATATTTATATTAACCATAATGTAAAATGATCTAATCCGCTCTCTGTTCGCCCTACCGTAGAAGTTTAATAGTGCATTTTACTCTCCAGTTCATGCACTTTGAGATGCCGCGTTGCCCAATACGCTATCTGAGATAGGAGCGACGTAAATTGAACAATTGTGATAGAATTTCGCTGAATCCTTATATTAACCATAATGTAAAATGATCTAATCGGTCCTGTTCGCCCTACCCTAGAAGTTTGATAATGCATTTCACTCGTCATTTCATGCGCTTTGAGATGCCGCTTAGCCGAATACGCTATCTGAAATAGGAGCGACGTAAATTGAGCAAATGTGCTAGAATTTCGCTAAATACTTATATTAACCAAAATATAAAATGATCTAATCGGGTCTCTGATTGCCCTATCATAGAAGTTTAATAGGCATTTTACTCGCCATTCCACGCGCTGTACGATGCCGCCTAGCCCAGTACGCTATCTGAACTAGGGGCGACGTAAATTGAACAAATGTGATAGAATTTCGCTGAATTCTTCTATTAACCTTAATGTAAAATGATCTAATCGGGTCTCTGTTCCCCCTACCCTAGAAGCTTAATAGTGCATTTCCACTCGTCATTTCATGCCCTTTGAGATGCCGCTTAGCCCAATAAGCTATCTGAAATAGGAGCGACGTAATTGAACAAAAGTGATAGAATTTATCTGAAATCTTATATTAAACAAAATATAAAATGATCTAATCGGGTCTCTGATTGCCCTGTCATAGAAGTTTAATAGTGCATTTCACTCGAAATTTCATGCGCTTTAAGATGCCGCTTAGCTGAATACGCTATCTGAAATATGAGCGACGTATATTGAACAAATGTGATAGAATTTCGCTAAATTCTTATATTAACCTTAATGTAAAATGATCTAATTGGGTCTCTGATTGCCATATCCATAGAAGTTTAATAGTGCATTTTACACGGCATACCACGCGCTTTAAGATGCGCCTAGCCCAGTTCGCAATCTGAAATAGGAACGACGTAAATAGAACAAAGTGATAGAATTTTGCTGAATTCTTAAATTAACCATAATATAAAATGTTCCAATCGGGTCTCTGTTTGCCCTACCTTAGAAGTTTAATAGTGCATTTTACTCGCCATTTCATGCGCTTTGAGGTGCCGCTTAGCCCAATACGCTATCTGAAATAGGAGCGACGTAAGTTGAACAAATGTGACAGAATTATGCTGAATTCTTATATTAACCGTAATATAGAATGATCTCATCGGGTCTCTGTTTGCCTTACCCTAGAAGTTTAATAGTGCATTTTACTCGCCATTCATGCGCTTTGAGATGTCGCTTAGGCCCAATACACTTTCTGAAATAGGAGCGACGCAAATTTAACAAATGTGATAGAATTTCGCTGAATTCTTATATGAACCATAATATAAAATGATCTAATCGGGTCCTCTGATTGCCATATCATAGAAGTTTAATAGTGCATTTTACTCGCCATTCCACGCGCTTTAAGATGCCGCTAGCCAATACGCTATCTGAAATAGGAGCGACGTAAATTGAACAAATGTGATAGAATTTCGCTGAATTCTTAAATTAACCATAATATAAAATGATCTAATCGGGTCTCTGTTTGCCCTACCCTAGAAGTTTAATAGTGCATTTTACTCGTCATGTCATGCGCTTTGAGATGCCGCTTAGCCCAATACGCTATCTGAAATAGGAGAGATGCAAATTGAACCAAATGTAATAGAATTTCGCCGAATTCTTATATTAACCAAATATAAAATGATCTAATCGAGTCTCTGATTGCCATATCCATAGAAGTTTGCAGTGCATTTTACTCGCATTTCCACGCGCTTCAAAATGCCGCCTATCCAGTACGCTTTCTGAAATAGGAGCGACGTAAGTTGAACAAATGTGATAGAATTACGCTGAATTCTTATATTAACCTTAATATAAAATGATCCTAATCGGGTCTCTGTTCGACCTACTCTACAAGTTTAATAGTGCATTTCACTCGTCATTTCATGCGCATCGTGATGCCGCTTCGCCCAATAAGCTATCCGAAATAGGAGCGACGTAAATTGAACAAATGTGATAGAATTTCGCTGAATTCTTAAATTAACCATAATATAAAATGATCTAATCGGGTCTCTGTTTGCCATACCCTAGAAGTTTAATAGTGCATTTTACTCGCCATTCCACGCGCTTTAAGCTGCCGCCTAGCCCAGGACGCTATCTGAAATATGAACGACGTGAATTGAACAAATCTGATAGAATTTCGCTGAATATTTATATTAACCCTAATGTAAAATGATTCTAATCCGCTCTCTGGTCGCCTACCGTAGAAGTTTAATAGTGCATTTTACTCTCCAGTTCATGCACTTTGAGATGCCGCGTTGCCCAATACGCTATCTGAGATAGGAGCGACGTAAATTGAACAATTGTGATAGAATTTCGCTGAATCCTTATATAACCATAAGTAAAATGATCTAATCGGGTCCCTGTTCGCCCTACCCTAGAAGTTTGATAATGCATTTCACTCGTCATTTCATGCGCTTTGAGATGCCGCTTAGCCGAATACGCTATCTGAAATAGGAGCGACGTAAATTGAGCAAATGTGCTAGAATTTCGCTAAATACTTATATTAACCAAAATATAAAATGATCTAATCGGGTCTCTGATTGCCCTATCATAGAAGTTTAATAGTGCATTTTACTCGCCATTCCACGCGCTGTAAGATGCCGCCTAGCCCAGTACGCTATCTGAAATAGGGGCGACGTAAATTGAACAAATGTGATAGAATTTCGCTGAATTCTTATATTAACCTTAATGTAAAATGATCTAATCGGGTCTCTGTTCCCCCTACCCTAGAAGCTTAATAGTGCATTTCACTCGTCATTTCATGCCCTTTGAGATGCCGCTTAGCCCAATAAGCTATCTGAAATAGGAGCGACGTAAATTGAACAAAAGTGATAGAATTTATCTGAAATCTTATATTAAACAAAATATAAAATGAACTAATCGGGTCTCTGATTGCCCTGTCATAGAAGTTTAATAGTGCATTTCACTCGAAATTTCATGCGCTTTAAGATGCCGCTTAGCTGAATACGCTATCTGAAATATGAGCGACGTATATTGAACAAATGTGATAGAATTTCGCTAAATTCTTATATTAACCTTAATGTAAAATGATCTAATTGGGTCTCTGATTGCCATATCATAGAAGTTTAATAGTGCATTTTACACGGCATACTACGCGCTTTAAGATGCCGCCTAGCCCAGTTCGCAATCTGAAATAGGAACGACGTAAATAGAACAAATGTGATAGAATTTTGCTGAATTCTTAAATTAACCATAATATAAAATGTTCCAATCGGGTCTCTGTTTGCCCTACCTTAGAAGTTTAATAGTGCATTTTACTCGCCATTTCATGCGCTTTGAGGTGCCGCTTAGCCCAATACGCTATCTGAAATAGGAGCGACGTAAGTTCAACAAATGTGACAGAATTATGCTGAATTCTTATATTAACCGTAATATAGAATGATCTCATCGGGTCTCTGTTTGCCTTACCCTAGAAGTTTAATAGTGCATTTTACTCGCCATTTCATGCGCTTTGAGATGTCGCTTAGCCCAATACACTTTCTGAAATAGGAGCGACGCAAATTTAACAAATGTGATAGAATTTCGCTGAATTCTTATATGAACCATAATATAAAATGATCTAATCGGGTCTCTGATTGCCATATCATAGAAGTTTAATAGTGCATTTTACTCGCCATTCCACGCGCTTTAAGATGCCGCCTAGCCCAATACGCTATCTGAAATAGGAGCGACGTAAATTGAACAAATGTGATAGAATTTCGCTGAATTCTTAAATTAACCATAATATAAAATGATCTAATTGGGTCTCTGTTTGCCCTACCCTAGAAGTTTAATAGTGCATTTTACTCGTCATGTCATGCGCTTTGAGATGCCGCTTAGCCCAATACGCTATCTGAAATAGGAGAGATGCAAATTGAACAAATGTAATAGAATTTCGCCGAATTCTTATATTAACCAAAATATAAAATGATCTAATCGAGTCTCTGATTGCCATATCATAGAAGTTTGCAGTGCATTTTACTCGCATTTCCACGCGCTTCAAAATGCCGCCTATCCCAGTACGCTTTCTGAAATAGGAGCGACGTAAGTTGAACAAATGTGATAGAATTACGCTGAATTCTTATATTAACCTTAATATAAAATGATCTAATCGGGTCTCTGTTCGACCTACTCTACAAGTTTAATAGTGCATTTCACTCGTCATTTCATGCGCATCGTGATGCCGCTTCGCCCAATAAGCTATCCGAAATAGGAGCGACGTAAATTGAACAAATGTGATAGAATTTCCCTGAAATCTTATATTAAACAAAATATACAATGATCTAATTGGGTTCTGATTGCCCCATCATAGAAGTTTATAAGTGCATTTTACTCGCCATTCCACGCGCTTTAAGATGCCGCATAGCCCAGTACGCTATCTGAAATAGGAGCGACGTAAGTTGAACAAATGTGATAGAATTACGCTGCATTCTTATATTAACCGTAATATAAAATGACCTAATCGAGTCTCTGTTTGCCTTATCCTAGAAGTTTAATAGTGCATTTCACTCGCCATTTCATGCGCTTTGACATGCTGCTTAGCACAATACGCTATCTGAAATAGGAGCGACGTAAATTGAACAAATCTGATAGAATTTCGCTGAATATTTATATTAACCATAATGTAAAATGATCTAATCCGCTCTCTGTTCGCCCTACCGTAGAAGTTTAATAGTGCATTTTACTCTCCAGTTCATGCACTTTGAGATGCCGCGTTGCCCAATACGCTATCTGAGATAGGAGCGACGTAAATTGAACAATTGTGATAGAATTTCGCTGAATCCTTATATTAACCATAATGTAAAATGATCTAATCGGGTCCCTGTTCGCCCTACCCTAGAAGTTTGATAATGCATTTCACTCGTCATTTCATGCGCTTTGAGATGCCGCTTAGCCGAATACGCTATCTGAAATAGGAGCGACGTAAATTGAGCAAATGTGCTAGAATTTCGCTAAATACTTATATTAACCAAAATATAAAATAATCTAATCGGGTCTCTGATTGCCCTATCATAGAAGTTTAATAGTGCATTTTACTCGCCATTCCACGCGCTGTAAGATGCCGCCTAGCCCAGTACGCTATCTGAAATAGGGGCGACGTAAATTCAACAAATGTGATAGAAATTCGCTGAATTCTTATATTAACCAAAATGTAAAATGATCTAATCGGGTCTCTGTTCGCCCTACCCTAGAAGTTTAATAGTGCATTTTACTGGCCATTTCATGCGCTTTGAGATGCCGCCTAGCCCAATACGCTATCTGAAATAGGAGCGACGTAAATTGAACAAAAGTGATAGAATTTCTCTGAAATCTTATATTAAACAAAATATAAAATGAACTAATCGGGTCTCTGATTGCCCTGTCATAGAAGTTTAATAGTGCATTTCACTCGAAATTTCATGCGCTTTGAGATGCCGCTTAGCTGAATACGCTATCTGAAATAGGAGCGACGTAAATTGAACAAAAGTGATCGAATTTCTCTGAAATCTTATATTAAACAAAATATAAAATGATCTAATCGGGTCTCTGATTGTCCTATCATAGACGTTTAATGTTGCATTTTACTCGCCATTCCACGCGCTTTAAGATGCCGCCTAGCCCAGGACGCTATCTGAAATAGGAGCGACGTAAATTGAACAAATGTGATAGAATTACGCTGGATTCTTATATTGACCGTAATATAAAATGATCTCATCGGGTCTCTATTTGCCTTACCCTAGAAGATTAATAGTGCATCTTACTCGCCATTTCATGCGCCTTGAGATGCCGCTTAGCCCAATGCGCTATCTGAAATAGGAGCGACGTAAATTGAACAAATGTGATAGAATATCGCTGAATTCTTAAATTAACCATAATATAAAATGATCTAATCGGGTCTCTGATTGCCCTATCATAGAAGTTTAACAGTGCATTTTACATGGCATTCCTCGCGCTTTAAGATGCCGCATAGCCCAGTACGCAGTCTGAAATAGGAGCGAAGTAAATTGAACAAATGTGATAGAATTTCGCTAAATTCTTATATTAACCTTAATGTAAAATGATCTAATCGGGTCTCTGATTGCCCTATCATAGAAGTTTAATAGTGCATTTTACACGGCATTCCACGCGCTTTAAGATGCCGCCTAGCCCAGTTCGCAATCTGAAATAGGAACGACATAAATTGAACAAATGTGATAGAATTTTGCTGAATTCTTAAATTAACCATAATATAAAATGATCCAATCGGGTCTCTGTTTGCCCTACCCTAGAAGTTTAATAGTGCATTTTACTCGCCATTTCATGCGTTTTAAGATGCCGCCCAGCCCAGTACGTTATCTGAAATAGGAGCTACGTAAATTGAAGGAAAGTGACAGAATTATGCTGAATTCTTATATTAACCGTAATATAAAATGATCTAATCGGGTCTCTGTTTGCCTTACCTCAGAAGTTTAATAGTGCATTTTACTCGCCATTTCATGCGCTTTGAGATGCCGCTTAGCCCAATACGCTATCTGTGATAGGAGCGACGTAAGTTGAACAAATGTGATAGAATTTCGCTGAATTCTTATATTAACCAAAATATAAAATAATCTAATCGGGTCCTTCTTTGCCCTACCCTAGAAGTTTAATAGTACATTTTACTCGCCATTTCATGCGCTTTGAGGTGCCGGGTAGCCCAATACGCTATCTGAAATATGAGCGACGTAAATTGAACAAATGTGATAGAATTTCCCTGAAATCTTATATTAACCTTAATGTAAAATGATGTAATCGGGTCTCTGTTTGCCCTACCCTAGAAATTTAATTGTGCATTTTACTCGCCATTTCATGCGCTTTGAGATGCCGCTTAGCCCAATACGCTATCTGAAAAAGGAGCGACGTAAATTGAACAAATGTGATAGAATTTCATTGAATTCTTATATTAAACAAAACATAAAATGATCTAATCGGGTCTCTGATTGCCCTTTCATAGAAGTTTAATAGTGCATTTTACTCGCCATTCCACGCGCTGTAAGATGCCGTCTAGCCCAGTACGCTATCTGAAATAGGAGCGACGTAAATTGAGCAAATGTGATAGAATTTCGCTGAATTCTTTTATTAATCATAATGTAAAATGATCTAATCGGGTCTCTGTTCGCCCTCGCCTAGAAGTTTTATAATGCATTTTATTCGCCATTTCATGCGCTTTGAGATGCCGCTTAGCCCAATACGCTATCTGAAATAGGAGCCACGTAAATTGAACAAATGTAATAGAATTACGCTGCATTCTTATATTAACCATAATGTAAAATGATCTAATCGGGTCTCTGGTTGCCCTACCCTAGAAGTTTGATAGTGCATTTTGCTCGCCATTTCATGCACTTTGAGATGCCGCTTAGCCCAATACGCTATCTGAAATCGGAGCGACGTGAACTGTAGAAATGTGATAGAATTACACTGCGTTCATATATTAACCATAATGTAAAATGATCTAAACGGGTCCCTGTTTGCATTACCCTAGAAGTTTGATAGTGCATTTTACTCGGCATTTCATGCGCTTTGAGATGCCGCTTAGCCCAATACCCTATCTGAAATAGGAGCGACGTAAATTGAACGATTGTGATATAATTTCGCTGAATTCTTATATTAACCATAATGTAAAATGATCTAATCGGGTCTCTGTTCGCCCTACCCTAGAAGTTTAATAGTGCATTTCACTCGACATTTCATGCGCTTTGAGATGCCGCTTAGCCCAATACGCTATCTGAAATAGGAGCCACGTAAATTGAACAAATGTGATAGAATTACGCTGCATTCTTATATTAACCGTAATATAAAATGATCTAATCGGGTCTCTGTTTGCCTTACCTTAGAAGCTTTATAGTGGATTTTACTCGCCATTTCATGAGCTTTGAGATGCCGCTTAGCCCAATACCCTATCTGAAATAGGAGCGACGTAAATTGAACGAATGTGATATAATTTCACTGAATTCTTAAATTAACCATAATATAAAATGATCTAATCGGGTCTCTGGTTGCCCTACCCTAGAAGTTTGATAGTGCATTTTATTCGCCATTTCATGCGCTTTGAGATGCCGCTTGGCCCAATACGCTATCTGAAATAGGAGCCACGTAAATTGAACAAATGTGATAGAATTACGCTGCATTCTTATATTAACCGTAATATAAAATGATCTAATCGGGTCTCTGTTTGCCTTACCCTAGAAGTTTAATAGTGTATTTCACTCGCCATTTCATGCGCTTTGTGATGCCGCTTAGGCCAATACGCTATCTGAAATAGGAGCGACGTAAATTGAACAAATGTGATAGAATTACGCTGAATTCTTATATTAACCATAATGTAAAATGATCTAATCGGGTCTTTGTTTGCCCTACCCTAGAAGTTTAATAGCGCATTATATTCGCCATTCCACGCGCTTTCAGATGCCGCCTAGCCCAGGACGCTATCTGAAATAGGAGTGACGTAAATTGAACAAATGTGATAGAATTACACTGCATTCTTATATTGACCATAATGTAAAATGATCTAAACGGGTCTCTGTTTGCCTTACCCTAGAAGTTTGATAGTGCATTTTACTCGCCATTTCATGCGCTTTGTGGTGCCGCTTAGCCCAATAGCCTATCTGAAATAGGAGCGACGTAAATTGAACGAATGTGATATAATTTCCCTGAATTCTTAAATTTACCATAATATAAAATGATCTAATCGGGTCTCTGGTTGCCCTACCATAGAAGTTTAACAGCGCATTTTACTCGGCGTTTCATGCGCTTTGAGATCCCGCTTAGCCCAATACGCTATCTGAAATAGGAGCGACGTAAATCGAACGAATGTGATTGAATTTCGCTGAATTCTTAAATTAACCATAATATAAAATGATCTAATCGGGTCTCTGGTTGCCCTACCCTAGAAGTTTAATAGTGCATTTTACACGCCCTTTCATGCGCTTTGAGATGTCGCTTAGCCCAATACGCTATCTGAATTAGGAGCGACGTATATTGTACAAATGTGATAGAATTATGCTGAATGCTTATATTAACTGTAATATAAAATGATCTAATCGGGTCTCTGTTTGCCTTATCATAGAAGCTTAATAGTGCATTTTACTCGCCATTCCATGCGCTTTAAGATGCCGCTTAGCCCAATACGCTATCTGAAATAGGAGCGACGTAAATTGAACAAATGTGATAGAATTTCGCTGAATTCTTATATTAACCAAAATATAAAATGATCTAATCGGGTCTCTGATTCCCCTATCATAGAAGTTTAATAGTGCACTTTACTTGCCATGCCACGCGCTTTAAGATGCCGCCTAGCCCAGTACGCTATCTGAAATAGGTGCGACGTAAGTTGAACAAATGCGATAGAATTACGCTGAAATCTTATATTACCCGCAATATAAAATGATCTAATCGGGTCTCTGTTTGCCTTACCCTAGAAGTTTAATAGTGCATTTTACTCGCCATTCCATGCGCTTTGAGGTGCCGCCTAGCCCAGTACGCTATCTGAAATAGGAGCGACGTAAATTGAACAAATGTGATAGAACATTGCTGAATTCTTAAATTAACCATAATATAAAATGATCTAATCGGGTCTCTGATTCCCCTATCACAGAAGTTTAATAGGGCATTTTACTCGCCATTCCACGCGCTTTAAGATGCCGCCTTGCCCAGTACGCTATCCGAAATAGGAGCGACGTAAATTGAACAAATTGTGATAGAATTACACTGCATTCTTATATTAACCATAATGTAAAATGATCTAAACGGGTCTCTGTTTGCCTGACCCTAGAAGTGTGATAGTGCATTTTACTCGCCATTTCATGCGCTTTGTGATGCCGCTTAGCCCAATACACTATCTGAAATAGGAGCGACGTAAATTGAACGAATGTGATATAATTTCACTGAATTCTTAAATTAACTATAATATAAAATGATCTAATCGGATCTCTGATTGCCCGACCCTAGAAGTTTAATAGTGCATTTTACTCGCCATTTCATGCACTTTGAGGTGCCGCTTAGCCTAATACGCTATCTGAAATAGGAGCGACGTAAATTGAATAAATGTGATAGAATTTCGCTGAATCCTTATATTAACCAAAATATAAAATGATCTAATCGGATCTCTGATTGCCCGACCCTAGAAGTTTAATAGTGCATTTTACTCGCCATTTCATGCGCTTTGAGATGCCGCTTAGCCCAATACGCTATCTGAAGTAGGAGCGACGTAAATTGAACAAATGTGATAGAACTTCGATGAATTCTTAAATTAACAATAATATAAAATGATCTAATCTGGTCTCCGTTTGCCCTACCCTAGAAGTTTAATAGTGCACTTTACTCGGCATTTCATGCGCTTTAAGATGCCGCCTAGCCCAGTACGCTATCTGAAATAGGAGCGACGTAAATTGAACAAATGTGATAGAATTTCGCTGAATTCTTATATTAACCATAACGTAGATTGATCTAATCGGGTCACTGTTCGCCCTAACCTAGAAGTTTAATCGTGTATTTTACTCGCCATTTCATGCGCTTTGAGATGCCGGTTAGCCCAATACGCTATCTGAAATAGGAGCGACGTAAATGGAACAAATGTGATAGAATTTCGCTTTATTCTTATATTAACCATAATGTAAAATGATCTAATCGGGTCTCTGTTCGCACTACCCTAGAAGTTTAATAGTGCATTTTACTCGCCATTTCATGCGCTTTGAGATGCCGATTAGCCTAATACGCTATCTGAAATAGGAGCGACGTAAATTGAACAAATGTGATATAATTTCGCTGAATTCTTATATTAACCAAAATATAAAATGATCTAATCGGGTCTCTGATTGCCCCACCCTAGAAGTTTAATAGTGCATTTTACTCGCCATTTCATGCGCTTTGAGATGCCGCTTAGCGCAATACGCTATCTGAAATAGGAGCGTCGTAAATTTAACAAATGTGATAGAAGTACGCTGAATTATTATATTAACCGTAATATAAAATGATGTAATCGGGTCTCTGTTTGCCTTACCCTAGAAGTTTAATTGAGCATTTTACACACCATTTCATGCGCTTTGAGATGCCGCTTAGCCCAATACGCTATCTGAAATAGGAGCGACGTAAATTGAACAAATGTGATAGAATTTCGCTGAATTCTTATAATAAACGAAATATAATATGATCTAATCGGGTCTCTGATTGCCCTACCCTACAAGTTTAATAGTGCATTTTACTCGCCATTTCATGCGCTTTGAGGTGCCGCTTTGCCGAATACGCAAACTGAAATACGAGCGACGTAAATTGAACAAATGCGATAGAATTTCGCTGAATTCTTATATTAACAGTAATGTGAAACGATCTAATCGGCTCTCTGTTCGCCCTACCCCAGAAGTTTAATAGTGCATTTCACACGTCATTCCACGCGCTTTAGGATGCCACCTAGCCCAGTAGGCTATTTGAAATAGGAGCGACGTAAATTGAACAAATGTGATAGAATTTCGCTGAATTCTTATATTAACCATAATGTAAAATGATCTAATCGGCTCTCTGTTCGCCCTACCCCAGAAGTTTAATAGTGCATTTGACACGTCATTCCACGCGCTTTAGGATGCCACCTAGCCCAGTAGGCTATTTGAAATAGGAGCGACGTAAATTGAACAAATGTGATAGAATTTCGCTGAATTCTTATATTAACATTAATGTAAAAGGATCTGATCGGGTCTCCGTTCGCCCCACCCTAGAAGTTTAATAGTGAATTTCACTCGCCATTCCACGCGCTTTAGGATGCCGCCTAGCCCAGTAGGCTATGTGAAATAGGAGCGACGTAAATTGAACAAATGTGATAGAATTTCGCTGAATTCTTACATTAACCGTAATATAAAATGATCTAATCGTGTCTCTGTTTGCCCTGCCCTAGAAGTTTAATAGCGCATTTTACTCGCCATTTCATGCGCTTTGAGATGCCGCTTAGCCCAATACGCTGTTTGAAATAGGAGCGACGTAAATTGAACGAATGTGATAGAATTTCGCTGAATTCTTAAATTAACCACAATATAAAATGATCTAATCGGGTCTCTGGTTGCCCTACCCTAGAAGTTTGATAGTGCATTTTACTCGCCCTTTCATGCGCTTTGAGATGTCGCTTAGACCAATACGCTATCTGAATTAGGAGCGACGTAGATTGAACAAATGTGATAGAATTATGCTGAATTCTTATATTAACCGTAATATAAAATGATCTAATCGGGTCTCTGTTTGCCTTACCTTAGAAGTTTGATAGTGCATTTTACTCACCATTTCATGCGCTTTGAGATGCCGCCAAGCCCAATACGCTGTCTGAAATAAGAGCGACGTAAATTGAATGAATGTGATATAATTTCGCTGAATTCTTAAATTAACCATAATATAAAATGATCTAATCGGGTCTCTGTTTGCTTTACCTTACAAGTTTGATAGTGCATTTTACTCACCATTTCATGCGCTTTGAGATGAAGCTAAGCCCAATACGCTGTCTGAATTAAGAGCGACGTAAATTGAACGAATGTGATATAATTTCGCTGAATTCTTAAATTAACCATAATATAAAATGATCTAATCGGGTCTCTGTTTGCCTTATCATAGAAGCTTAATAGTGCATTTTACTCGCCATTTCACGCGCTGTAAGGTGCCGCTTAGCCCAGGACGCTATCTGAAATAGGAGCGACGTAAATTGAACAAATGTGATAGAATTACGCTGAATTCTTATATTAACCATAATGTAAAATGATCTAATCGGGTCTTTGTTTGACCTACCCTAGAAGTTTAATAGCGCATTATATTCGCCATTCCCCGCTCTTTAAGATGCCGCCTAGCCCAGTACGCTATCTGAAATAGGAGCGACGTAAATTGAACAAATGTGATAGAATTTCACTGCATTCTTATATTAACCATAATGTAAAATGATCTAAAGGGGTCTCTGTTTGCCTTTCCCTAGAAGTTTGATAGTGCATTTGACTCGCCATTTCATGCGCTTTGTGGTGCCGCTTAGCCCAATACCCTATCTGAAATAGGAGCGACGTAAATTGAACGAATGAGAAATAATTTCGTTGAATTCTTAAATTAACCATAATATAAAACGATCTAATCGGGTCTCTGGTTGCCCTACCCTAGAAGATTAGTAGCGCATTTTACTCGGCATTTCATGCGCTTTGTGATGCCTCTTAGCCCAATACGCTATCTGAAATAGGAGCGACGTAAATTGAACGAATGTGATAGAATTTCGCTGAATTCTTAAATTAACCGTATATAAAATGATCTAATCAGGTCTCTGTTCGCCTTACCCTAGAAGTTTAATAGTGCACTTTACTCGCCATTTCATGCGCTTTGAGATGCCGCTTAGCCCAATACGCTATCTGAAATAGGAGCCACGTAAATTGAACAAATGTGATAAAATCACGCTGAATTCATATATTAACCGTAATATAAAATGATCTAATCGGGTCTCTGTTTGCCTTACCCTAGAAGTTTAATAGTGTATTTCACTCGCCATTTCATGCGCTTTGAGATGCCGCTTAGCCCAATACGCTATCTGAAATAGAAGCGACGTAAATTGAACAAATGTGATAGAATTTCGCTGAATTCTTAAATTAACCATACTATAAAATGATCTAATCGGCTCTCTGTTCGCCCTACCCTAGAAGTTTAATAGTGCATTTCACACGTCATTCCACGCGCTTTAGGATGCCACCTAGCCCAGTAGGCTATTTGAAATAGGAGCGACGTAAATTGAACAAATGTGATAGAATTTCGCTGAATTCTTATATTAACCATAATGTAAAAGGATCTGATCGGGTCTCCGTTCGCCGCACCCTAGAAGTTTAATAGTGAATTTCACTCGCCATTCCACGCGGTTTAGGAAGCCGCCTAGCCCAGTAGGATATCTGAAATAGGAGCGACGTAAATTGAACAAATGTGATAGAATTACGCTGAATTCTTATATTAACCGTAATATAAAATTATCTAATCGGGTCTCTCTTTGCCTTACCCTAGAATTTTAATGGTGCATTTCACTCGACATTTCATGCGCTTTGAGATGCCGCTTAGCCCAATACGCTATCTGAAATAGGAGCGACGTAAATTGAACAAATGTGATAGAATTACGCTGAATTCTTATATTAACCGTAATATAAAATTATCTAATCGGGTCTCTCTTTGCCTTACCCTAGAAGTTCAATAGTGCATTTCACTCGTCATTTCATGCGCTTTGAGATGCCGCGCAGCCCAATAAGCTATCTGAAATAGGAGCGACGTAAATTGGACAAATGTGATACAATTTTGCTGAATTCTTAAATTAACTATAATATAAAATGATCTAATCGGGTCTCTGTTTGCCCTACCCTACCAGTTTAATAGTGCATTTTACTCGCCACTTCATGCGCTTTGAGATGCCGCTTAGCCCAATACGCTATCTGAAATAGGAGCGACGTAAATTGAACAAATGTGATAGAATTACGCTGAATTCTTATATTAACCATAATGTAAAATGATCTAATCGGGTCTTTGTTTGCCCTATCCTAGAAGTTTAATAGCGCATTATATTCGCCATTTCACGCGCTTTAAGATGCCGTCTAGCCCAGTACGCTAACTGAAATAGGAGCGACGTAAATTGAACAAATGTGGTAGAATTACACTGCATTCTTATATTAACCATAATGTAAAATGATCTAAACGGGTCTCTGTTTGCCTTTCCCTAGAAGTTTGAAAGTGCATTTTACTCGCCATTTCATGCGCTTTGTGATACCGCTTAGCCCAATACCCTATCTGAAATAGGAGCGACGTAAATTGAACAACTGTGATAGAATTACGCTGAATTCTTATATTAACCATAATGTAAAATGATCTAATCGGGTCTTTGTTTGACCTACCCTAGAAGTTTAATAGCGCATTATATTCGCCATTCCACGCGCTTTAAGATGCCGCCTAGCCCAGTACGCTATCTGAAATAGGAGCGACGTAAATTGAACAAATGTGATAGAATTACACTGCATTCTTATATTAACCATAATGTAAAATGATCTAAAGGGGTCTCTGTTTGCCTTACCCTAGAAGTTTGATAGTGCATTTTACTCGCCATTTCATGCGCTTTGTGGTGCCGCTTAGCCCAATACCCTATCTGAAATAGGAGCGACGTAAATTGAACGAATATGACATAATTTCGTTGAATTCTTAAATTAACCATAATATAAAACGATCTAATCGGGTCTCTGGTTGCCCTACCCTAGAAGATTAGTAGCGCATTTTACTCGGCGTTTCATGCGCTTTGAGATGCTTCTTAGCCCAATACGCTATCTGAAATAGGAGCGACGTAAATTGAACGAATGTGATAGAATTTCGCTGAATTCTTAAATTAACCGTATATAAAATGATCTAATCAGGTCTCTGTTTGCCTTACCCTAGAAGTTTAATAGTGCACTTTACTCGCCATTTCATGCGCTTTGAGATGCCGCTTAGCCCAATACGCTATCTGAAATAGGAGCCACGTAAATTGAACAAATGTGATAAAATCACGCTGAATTCATATATTAACCGTAATATAAAATGATCTAATCGGGTCTCTGTTCGCCCTACCCTAGAAGTTTAATATTGCATTTTACTCGGCATTTCATGCGCTTTGAGATGCCGCTTATCCCAATACGGTATCTGAAATAGGAGCGACGTAAATTGAACAAATGTGATAGAATTTCGCTGAATTCATATATTAACCATAATGTAAAATGATCTAATCGGGTCTCTGTTCGCCCTACCCTAGACGTTTATTAGTACATTTCACTCGTCATTTCATGCGCTTTGAGATGCCGCTTAGCCCAATACGCTATCTGAAGTAGGAGCGACGTAAATTGAACAAATCTGATAGAATTTCGCTGAATTCTTATATGAACCATAATATAAAATGATATAATCGGGTCGCTGTTTGCCCTACCCTAGAAGCTTAATAGTGCATTTTATTCGCCATTTCATGCGCTTTGAGATGCCGCTTAGCCCAATACTCTATCCGAAATATGAGCGACGTAAATTGAACAAATGTGATAGAATTTCGCTGAATTCTTATATTAACCATAATGTAAAATGATCTGATCGGGTCTCCGTTCGCCTTACCCTTGAAGTTTAATAGTGCATTTTACTCGCCATTTCATGCGCCTTGAGATGCCGCTTAGCCCAATACTCTATCGGAAATAGGAGCGACGTAAATTGAACAAATGTGATAGAAGTACGCCGAATTATTATATTAACCGTAATATAAAATGATGTAATCGGGTCTCTGTTTGCCTTACCCTAGAAGTTTAATTGAGCTTTTTACACACCATTTCATGCGCTTCGTAATGCCGCTTAGCCCAGTACGCTATCTGAAATAGGAGCGACGTAAATTGAACAAATGTGATACAATTTCGCTGAATTCTTAAATTAACCATAATATAAAATGATCTCATCGGGTCTCTGATTGCCCTATCATAGAAGTTTAATAGTGCATTTTACTCGTCATTCCACACGCTTTAGGGTGCCGCCTAGCCCAGTAGGCTATCTGAAATAGGAGCGACGTAAATTGAACAAATGTGATAGAAGTACGCCGAATTATTATATTAACCGTGATATAAAATGATGTAATCGGGTCTCTGTTTGCCTTACCCTAGAAGTTTAATTGAGCATTTTACACACCATTTCATGCGCTTCGTAATGCCGCTTAGCCCAGTACGCTATCTGAAATGGGAGCGACGTAAATTGAACAAATGTGATAGAATTACGCTGAATTCTTATATTAACCATAATATGAAATGATCTAATCGGGTCTCTGTTTGCCCTACCCTAGAAGTATAACAGTGCATTTTACTCGCCATCTCATGCGCTTTGAGATGCCGCTTAGGCCAATACGCTATCTGAAATAGGAGCGACGTAAATTGAACAAATGTGATAGAATTACGCTGAATTCTTATATTAACTGTAATATAAAATGATCTAATCAGATCTCTCTTTGCCTTACCCTAGAAGTTCAATAGTGCATTTCACTCGTCATTTCATGCGCTTTGAGATGCCGCGTAGTCCAATAAGCTATCTGAAATAGGAGCGACGTAAATTGAACAAATGTGATACAATTTTGCTGAATTCTTAAATTAACAATAATATAAAATGATCTAATCGGGTCTCTGTTTGCCCTACCCTAGAAGTTTAATAGTGCATTTTACTCGACATTTCATGCGCCTTGAGATGCCGCTTAGCCCAATACGCTATCTGAAATAGGAGCGACGTAAGTTAAACAAATGTGATATAACTTCGCAGAATTCTTAAGTTAACCGTAATATAAAATGATCTAATCGGGTCTCTGTTCGCCTTACCCTAGAAGCTTAATAGTGCATTTTACTCGCCATTTCATGCGCTTTGAGATGCCGCTTATCCCAATACGGTATCTGAAATAGGACCGAAGTAAATTGAACAAATGTGATAGAATTTCGCTGAATTCTTATATGAAACAAAATATAAAATGATCTAATCGGGCCTCTGATTGCCCTATCATAGAAGTTTAATAGTGCATTTTACTCGCCATTCCACGCGCTTTAAGAGGCCGCCTAGCACAGTTGGCTATCTGAAATAGGAGCGACGTAAATTGAACAAATGTGATAGAATTACGTTCAATTCTCATATTAACCGTAATGTAAAATGATCTAAACGGGTCTCTGTTTGCCTTACCCTAGAAGTTTATTAGTGCATTTTACTCGCCATTTCATGCGCTTTGAGATGCCGCTTAGCCCAATACGCTATTTGAAATAGGAGCGACGGAAATTGAACAAATGTGATAGAATTTCGCTGAATTCTTATATTAAACAAAATATAAAATGATCTAATCGGGTCTATGATTGCCCAATCATCGAAGTTTAATAGTGCATTTTGCTCTCCATTCCACGCGCTTTAAGATACCGCCTAGCCCAGTACGGTATCTGAAATAGGAGCGACGTAAATTGAACAAATGTGATAGAATTACGCTGAATACTTATATTAACCGTAATATAAAATGATCTAATCGGGTGTCTGTTTGCCTTACCCTAGAAGTTTGATAGTGCATTTTACTTGCCATTTCATGCGCTTTGAGATGCCGCTTAGCCCAATACGCTATCTGAAATAGGAGCGACGTAAATTGAACAAATGTGATAGAATTACGCTGAATTCTTATATTAACCGTAATATAAAATAATCTAATCGGGTCTCTGTTTGCCTTACCCTAGAAGTTTCATGGTGCATTTTATTCACCATTTCATGCGCTTTGAGATGCCGCTTAGCCCAATACGCTATCTGAAATAGGAGCGACGTAAATTGAACAAATGTGATAGAATTACGCTGAATTCTTAAATTAACCATAATATAAAATGATCTAATCGGGGCTCTGTTTGCCTTACCCTAGAAGTTTAATAGTGCATTTCACTCGCCATTTCATGCGCTTTGAGATGCCTCCTAGACCAATACGCTATCTGAAATAGGAGCGACGTAAATTGAACAAATGCGATAGAATTTCGCTGAATTCTTATATTAAACAAAATATAAAATGATGTAATCGGATCTCTGTTTGCCCTACCCTAGAAGATTAATAGTGCAATTTACTCGCCATTTCATGCGCTTTGAGAAGCCGCTTAGCCCAATACGCTATCTGAAATAGGAGCGACGTAAATTGAACAAATGTGATAGAATTTCGCTGAATTCTTATATTAACCATAATGTAAAATTATATAATCGTGCCTCTGTTCGCCCTACCCTAGAAGTTGAATAGTGCATTCTATTCGCCATTTCATGCGCTTTGAGATGCCGCTTAGCCCAAGACGCTATCTGAAATAGGAGCGACGTAAATTGAACAAATGTGATAGAATTTCGCTGAATTCTTAAATTAACCATAATATAAAATGATCTAATCGGGTCTCTGTTTGCGCTACGCTAGCAGTTTAATTGTGCATTTTACTCGCCATTTCATGCGCTTTGAGACGCCGCTTAGCCCAATACGCTATCTGAAATGGGAGCGACGTAAATTGAACAAATATGATAGAATTACGCTGCATTCTTATATTAACCGTAATATAAAATGATCTCATCGGGTCTCTGTTTGCCTTACCCTAGAAGTTCGATAGTGCATTTTACTCGCCATTTCATGCGCTTTGAGATGCCGCTTAGCCCAAGACGCTATCTGAAATAGGAGCGACGTAAATTGAACAAATGTGATAGAATTTCGCTGAATTCTTAAATTAACCATAATATAAAATGATCTAATCGGGTCTCTGTTTGCGCTACGCTAGAAGTTTAATAGTGCATTTTACTCGCCATTTCATGCGCTGTGAGATGCCGCTTAGCCCAATACGCTATCTGAAATGGGAGCGACGTAAATTGAACAAATATGATAGAATTACGCTGCATTCTTATATTAACCGTAATATAAAATGATCTCATCGGGTCTCTGTTTGCCTTACCCTAGAAGTTCGATAGTGCATTTTACTCGCCATTTCATGCGCTTTGAGATGCCGCTTAGCCCAATACGCTATCTGAAATAGGAGCGGCGTAAGTTGAACAAATGTGATAGAATTTCGCTGAATTCTTATATTAAACAAAATATAAAATGATGTAATCGGGTCTCTGTTTGCCCTACCCTAGAAGATTAATAGTGCAATTTACTCGCCATTTCATGCGCTTTGAGAAGCCGCTTAGCCCAATACGCTATCTGAAATAGGAGCGACGTAAATTGAACAAATGTGATAGAATTTCGCTGAATTCTTAAATTAATCAAAATATAAAATGATCTATTCGGGTCTCTGTTTGCCCTACCCCAGAAGTTTAATATTGCAATTTACTCGCCACTTCATGCGCTTTGAGATGCCGCTTAGCCCAATACGCTACATGAAATAGGAGCGACGTAAATTGAACAAATGTGATAGGATTTCGCTGATTTCTTAAATTAATCAAAATATAAAATGATCTAATCGGGTCTCTGTTTGCCCTACCCTAGAAGATTAATAGTGCAATTTACTCGCCATTTCATGCGCATTGAGAAGCCGCTTAGCCCAATACGCTATCTGAAATAGGAGCGACGTAAATTGAACAAATGTGATAGAATTTCGCTGAATTCTTAAATTAATCAAAATATAAAATGATCTAATCGGGTCTCTGTTTGCCCTACCCTAGAAGTTTAATAGTGCAATTTACTCGCCACTTCATGCGCTTGGAGATGCCGCTTAGCCCAATACGCTATATGAAACAGGAGCGACGTAAATTGAACAAATGTGATAGGATTTCGCTGATTTCTTAAATTAATCAAAATATAAAATGATCTAATCGGGTCTCTGTTTGCCCTACCCTAGAAGATTAATAGTGCAATTTACTCGCCATTTCATGCGCATTGAGAAGCCGCTTAGCCCAATACGCTATCTGAAATAGGAGCGACGTAAATTGAACAAATGTGATAGAATTTCGCTGAATTCTTAAATTAATCAAAATATAAAATGATCTAATCGGGTCTCTGTTTGTCCTACCCTAGAAGTTTAATAGTGCAATTTACTCGCCACTTCATGCGCTTGGAGATGCCGCTTAGCCCAATACGCTATATGAAACAGGAGCGACGTAAATTGAACAAATGTGATAGGATTTCACTGAATTCTTATATTAACCATAATGTAAAATTATATAATCGGGCCTCTGTTCGCCCCACCCTAGAAGTTTAACACTGCATTTCACTCGACATTCCACACGCTTTAGGATGCCGCCCAGCCCAGTAGGCGATCTGAAATAGGAGCGACATCAATTGAACAAATGTGATAGAATCTCGCTGCATTCTTATATTAACCATAATATAAAATGATCTCATCGGGTCTCTGTTTGCCTTACCCTAGAAGTTCGATAGTGCATTTTACTCGCCATTTCATGCGCTTTGAGATGCTGCTTAGCCCAATACGCAATCTGAAGTAGGAGCGACGTAAATTGAACGAATGTGATAGAATCTCGCTGCATTCTTATATTAACCGTAATATAAAATGATCTCATCGGGTCTCTGTTTGCCTTACCCTAGAAGTTCGATAGTGCAATTTACTCGCCATTTCATGCGGTTGGAGATGCCGCTTAGCCCAATACGCTATCTGAAGTAGGAGCGACGTAAATTGAACGAATGTGATAGAATCTCGCTGCATTCTTATATTAACCGTAATATAAAATGATCTCATCGGGTCTCTGTTTGCCTTACCCTAGAAGTTCGATAGTGCAATTTACTCGCCACTTCATGCGCTTTGAGATGCCGCTTAGCCCAATACGCTATATGAAATAGGAGCGACGTAAATTGAACAAATGTGATAGAATTTCGCGGAATTCTTATATTAACCATAATGTAAAATTATATAATCGGGTCTCTGTTAGCCCTACCCTAGAAGTTTAACAGTTCATTTTACTCGCCATTTCATGCGGTTGGAGATGCCGCTTAGCCCAAGACGCTATCTGAACTAGGAGCGACGTAAATTGAACAAATGTGATAGAATTTCGCTGAATTCTTATATTAACCATAATGTAAAATGATCTAATCGGGTCTCTGTTTGCCCTACCCTAGAAGTTTAATAGTGCAATTTACTCGCCATTTCATGCGCTTTGAGAAGCCGCTGAACCCAATATGCTATCTAAAATAGGAGCGACGTAAATTGTAGAAATGTGATAGAATTACGCTGAATTCTTATATTAACCGTAATATAAAATGATCTAATCGGGTCTCTGTTCGCCCCAGCCTAGAAGTTTAATGTTGCATTTCCCTTGACATTCCACGCGCTTTAGCATGCCGCCTAGCCCAGTAGGCTATCTGAAATAGAAGCGACGTCAATTGAACGAATGTGATAGAATATCGCTGAATTCTTTAATTAACCATAATATAAAATGATCTAATCGGGTCTCTGTTTGCCCTACCCTAGAAGTTTAATAGTGCAATTTACTCGCCATTTCATGCGCTTTGAGATGCCGCTTAGCCCAATACGCTAGCTGAAATAGGAGCGGCGTAAATTGAACAAATGTGATAGAATTTCGCTGAATTCTTATATTAAACAAAATATAAAATGATGTAATCTGGTCTCTGTTTGCCTTACCCTGGAAGTTTAATAGTGCAATTTACTCGCCATTTCATGCGGTTGGAGATGCCGCTTAGCCCAATACGCTATCTGAAATAGGAGCGGCGTAAATTGAACAAATGTGATAGAATTTCGCTGAACTCTTATATTATCCATAATGTAAAATGATCTAATCGGCTCTGTGTTCGCCCTACCCTAGAAGTTTAGTAGTGCATTTTACTCGCCATTTCATGCGCTTTGAGATGCCGCTTAGCCCAATACGCTATCTGAAATAGGAGCGACGTAAGTTGAACAAATGTGATAGAATTTCGGTGAATTTTTAAATTAACCATAATATAAAATGATCTAATCGGGTCTCTGTTTGCCCTACCCTAGAAGTTTAACAGTTCATTTTACTCGCCATTTCATGCGCTTTCAGATGCCGCTTAGCCCAAGACGCTATCTGAAATAGGAGAGACGTAAATTGAACAAATGTGATAGAATTTCGCTGAATTCTTAAATTAACCATAATATAAAATGATCTAATCGGGTCTCTGTTTGCCCTACGCTAGAAGTTTAATAGTGCATTTTACTCGCCATTTCATGCGCTTTGAGATGCCGCTTAGCCCAATGCGCTATCTGAAATGGGAGCGACGTCAATTGAACAAATATGATAGAATGACGCTTCATTCTTATATTAACCGTAATATAAAATGATCTATTCGGGTCTCTGTTTGCCGTACCCTAGAAGTTTAATAGTGCAATTTACTCGCCATTTCATGCGCTTTGAGATGCCGCATAGCCCAATACGCTATCTGAAATAGGAGCGACGTAAATTGAACGAATGTGATAGAATTTCGCTGAATTCTTAAATTAACCATAATATAAAATGATCTAATCGGGTCTCTGTTTGCCCGACCCTAGAAGTTTAATAGTTCATTTTACTCGCCATTTCATGCGCTTTGAGATGCCGCTTAGCCCAAGACGCTATGTGAAATAGGAGCGACGTAAATTGAACAAATGTGATAGAATTTCGCTGAATTCTTAAATTAACCATAATATAAAATGATCTAATCGGGTCTCTGTTTGCCCTACCCTAGAAGTATAATAGTGTATTTTACTCGCGATTTCATGCGCTTTGAGATGCTGCTTAGCCCAATACGCTATCTGAAATAGGAGCGACGTAAATTGAACAAATGTGATAGTATTTCGCGGAATTCTTAAATTAACCGTAATATAAAATGATATAATCGGGTCTCTGTTTGCCGTACCCTAGAAGTTTAATAGTGCAATTTACTCGCCATTTCATGCGGTTGGTGATGCCGCTTAGCCCAATACGCTATCTGAAATAGGAGCGGCGTAAATTGAACAAATGTGATAGAATTTCGCTGAACTCTTATATTATCCATAATGTAAAATGATCTAATCGGCTCTCTGTTCGCCCTACCCTAGAAGTTTAATAGTGCATTTTACTAGCCATTTCATGCGCTTTGAGATGCCGCTTAGCCCAATACGCTATCTGAAATAGGAGCGACGTAAGTTGAACAAATGTGAGAGAATTTCGCTGAATTCTTAAATTAACCATAATATAAAATGATCTAATCGGGTCTCTGTTTGCCCTACCCTAGAAGTTTAACAGGTCATTTTACTCGCCATTTCATGCGCTTTGAGATGCCGCTTAGCCCAAGACGCTATCTGAAATAGGAGCGACGTAAATTGAACAAATGTGATAGAATTTCGCTGAATTCTTAAATTAACCATAATATAAAATGATCTAATCGGGTCTCTGTTTGCCCTACCCGAGAAGTTTAATAGTGCATTTTACTCGCCATTTCATGCGCTTTGCGATGCGGCTTAGCCCAATACGCTATCTGAAATGGGAGCGACGTAAATTGAACAAATGAGATAGATCTACGCTGAATTCTTATATTAACCGTAATATAAAATGATATCATCGGGCCTCTGTTTGCCTTACCCTAGAAGTTTGATTGTGCATTTTACTCGCCATTTCACGCGCTTTGAGATGCCGCTTAGCCCAATACGCTATCTGAAATAGGAGCGACGTAAATTGAACGAATGTGATAGAATCTCGCTGCATTCTTATATTAACCGTAATATAAAATGATCTCATCGGGTCTCTGTTTGCCTTACCCTAGAAGTTCGATAGTGCATTTTACTCGCCATTTCATGCGCTTTGAGATGCCGCTTAGCCCAAGACGCTATCTGAAATAGGAGCGACGTAAATTGAACGAATGTGATAGAATTACGCTGAATTCTTATATTAACCGTAGTATAAAATGATGTAATCGGGTCTCTGTTTGCCTTACCCTAGAAGTTTGATAGTGCATTTTACTCGCCATTCCATGCGCTTTGAGATGCCGCTTAGCCCGACACGCTATCTGAAATAGGAGCCACGTAAATTGAACGAATGTGATAGAATTTCGCTGAATTCTTAAATTAACCATAATATAAAATGATCTAATCGGGTCTCTGTTTGCCCTACCCTAGATGTATAATAGTGCATTTTACACGCCATTTCATGCGCTTCGAGATGCCGCTTAGCCCTATACGCTATCTGAAACAGGAGCAACGTAAATTGAACAAATGTGATAGAATGTCGCTGAATTCTTATATTATCCATAATGTAAAATGATCTAATCAGGTCTCAGTCCGCCCTAACCTAGAAGTTTAATAGTGCATTCCACTCGTCATTGCATGCGCTTTGAGATGCCGCCTAGCCCAGTACGTTATCTGAAATAGGAGAGACGTTATTTGAACAAACGTGATAGAATTTCGCTGAATTCTTATATTAACCAAAATATAAAATGATGTAATCAGGTCTCTGTGTGCCCTACCCTAGAAGTATAATAGTGCATTTTACTCGCCATTTCATGCGCTCTGTGATGCCGCTTAGCCGAATACGCTATCTGAAATAGGAGCGACGTAAATTGAACAAATGTGATAGAATTACGCTGCCTTCTTATATTAACAGTAATATAAAATGATCTAATCGGGTCACTGTTTGCCTTACGATAGAAGTTTAATAGTGCATCTTGCTCGCCATTTCATGCGCTTTGAGATGTCGCTGAGCGCAATACGCTATCTGAAATAGGAGCGACATAAATTGAACAAATGTGATAGAATTACGCTGAATTCTTAAATTAATCTTAATATAAAATGATCTAATGTGGTCTCTGTTTGCCATACCCTAGAAGTTTAATGGTGCATTTGACTCGCCATTGCATGCGCTTTGAGATGCCGCTTAGCCCAATACGCTGTCTGAAATGGGAGCGACGTAAATTGAACAAATATGATAGAATTACGCTGCATTATTATATTAACCGTAATATAAAATGATCTAATCGGGTCTCTGTTTGCCTTACCCTAGAAGTTTAATAGTGCATTTTACTGGCCATTTCATGCGCTTTGAGATGCTGCTTAGCCCAATACGCTATCTGAAATAGGAGCGACGTAAATTGAACAAATGTGATAGATCAACGCTGCATTCTTATATTAACCGTAATATGAAATGATATCATCTGGTCTCTGTTTGCCTTACCCTAGAAGTTTGACAGTGCATTTTACTCGCCATTTCATGCGCGTTGAGATGCCGCTTAGCCCAATACGCTATCTGAAATAGGAGCGACGTAAATGGAACGAATGTGATAGAATCTCGCTGAATTCTTATATTAACCGTAATATGAAATGATCTAATCTGGTCTCTGTTTGCATTACCCCAGAAGTTTAATAGTACATTTTACTCGCCATTTCATGCGCTTTGAGCTGCCGCTTAGCCCAATACGCTATCTCAAATAGGAGCGACGTAAATTGAACAAATGTGATAGAATTTCGCTGAATTCTTAAATTAACCGTAATATAAAATGATCTATTCGGGTCTCTGTTTGCCGTACCCTAGAAGTTTAACAGTGCAATTTACTCGCCATTTCATGCGCTTTGAGATGCCGCTTATCCCAATACGCTATATGAAATAGGAGCGACGTATATTGAACAAATGTGATAGAATTTCACTGAATTCTTATATTAACCATATTGTGAAATTATATAATCGTGTCTCTGTTCGCCCCACCCTAGAAGTTTAATACTGCATTTCACTCGACATTCCACACGCTTTAGGATGCCGCCGAGCCCAGTAGGCCATCTGAAAAAGGAGCGACGTCAATTGAACAAATGTGATAGAATTACGCTGAATTCTTATATTATCCATAATGTAAAATGATCTAATCGGTTCTCTGTTCGCCCTACCCTAGAAATTTAATAGCGCATTTTACTCGCCATTTCATGCGCTTTGAGATGCCGCTTAGCCCAATACGCTATCTGAAATAGGAGCGACGTAAATTGAACGAATGTGATAGAATTTCGCTGAATTCTTAAATTAACCATAATATAAAATGATCTAATCGCGACTCCGGTTGCCCTACCCTAGAAGCTTAATAGTGCATTTTACTCGCCATTTCATGCGCTTTGAGATGCCGCTTAGCCGAATACGCTATCCGAAATAGGAGCGACGTAAATTGAACAAATGTGATAGAATTACGCCGTATCCTTACATTAACCGTAATTTAAAATGATCTATTCGGGTCTCTGTTTGCCGTACCCTAGAAGTTTAATAGTGCAATTTACTCGCCATTTCATGCGCTTTGAGATGCCGCTTAGCCCAATACGCTATCTGAAATAGGAGCGACGTAAATTGAACGAATGTGATAGAATTTCGCTGAATTCTTAAATTAACCATAATATAAAATGATCTAATCGGGTCTCTGTTTGCCCTACCCTAGAACTTTAATAGTTCATTTTACTCGCCATTTCATGCGCTTTGTGATGCCTCTTAGTCCAAGACGCTATCTGAAATAGGAGCGACGTAAATTGAACAAATGTGATAGAATTTCGCTGAATTCTTAAATTAACCATAATATAAAATGATCTAATCGGGTCTCTGTTTGCCTTACCCTAGAAGTTTAATAGTGCATTTTACTCGTCATTTCATGCGCTTTAAGGTGCCGCCTAGCCCAATACGCTATCTGAAATAGGAGCGACGTAAATTGAACGAATGTGATAGAATTTCGCTGAATTCTTATATTAAACAAAATGTAAAATGATCTAATCGGCTCTCTGTTCGCCCTACCCTAGAAGTTTGATAGTGCATTCTACTCACAATTTCATGCGCTTTGAGATGCCGCTTAGCCTAATACGCTATCTGAAATAGGAGCGACGTAAATTGAACAAATGTGATAGAATTACGCTGAATTCTTAAATTAATCTTAATATAAAAAGATCTAATGGGGTCTCTGTTTGCCGTACCCTAGAAGTTTAATGGTGCATTTGACTCGGCATTGCATGCGCTTTGAGATGCCGCTTAGCCCAACACGCTGTCTGAAATGGGACCGACGTAAATTGAACAAATGTGATAGAACTTCGCTGAATTCTTAAATTAACCATAATATAAAATGATCTAATCGGGTCTCTGTTTGCCGTAGCCTAGAAGTTTAATAGTGCAATTTACTCGTCATTTCATGCGCTTTGAGATGCCGCTTAGCCCAATACGCTATCTGAAATAGGAGCGACGTAAATTGAACAAATGTGATAGATCAACGCTGCATTCTTATATTAACCGTAATATGAAATGATATCATCTGGTCTCTGTTTGCCTTACCCTAGAAGTTTGACAGTGCATTTTACTCGCCATTTCATGCGCGTTGAGATGCCGCTTAGCCCAATACGCTATCTGAAATAGGAGCGACGTAAATGGAACGAATGTGATAGAATCTCGCTGAATTCTTATATTAACCGTAATATGAAATGATCTAATCTGGTCTCTGTTTGCATTACCCCAGAAGTTTAATAGTACATTTTACTCGCCATTTCATGCGCTTTGAGCTGCCGCTTAGCCCAATACGCTATCTCAAATAGGAGCGACGTAAATTGAACAAATGTGATAGAATTTCGCTGAATTCTTAAATTAACCGTAATATAAAATGATCTATTCGGGTCTCTGTTTGCCGTACCCTAGAAGTTTAACAGTGCAATTTACTCGCCATTTCATGCGCTTTGAGATGCCGCTTATCCCAATACGCTATATGAAATAGGAGCGACGTATATTGAACAAATGTGATAGAATTTCACTGAATTCTTATATTAACCATATTGTGAAATTATATAATCGTGTCTCTGTTCGCCCCACCCTAGAAGTTTAATACTGCATTTCACTCGACATTCCACACGCTTTAGGATGCCGCCGAGCCCAGTAGGCCATCTGAAAAAGGAGCGACGTCAATTGAACAAATGTGATAGAATTACGCTGAATTCTTATATTATCCATAATGTAAAATGATCTAATCGGTTCTCTGTTCGCCCTACCCTAGAAATTTAATAGCGCATTTTACTCGCCATTTCATGCGCTTTGAGATGCCGCTTAGCCCAATACGCTATCTGAAATAGGAGCGACGTAAATTGAACGAATGTGATAGAATTTCGCTGAATTCTTAAATTAACCATAATATAAAATGATCTAATCGCGACTCCGGTTGCCCTACCCTAGAAGCTTAATAGTGCATTTTACTCGCCATTTCATGCGCTTTGAGATGCCGCTTAGCCGAATACGCTATCCGAAATAGGAGCGACGTAAATTGAACAAATGTGATAGAATTACGCCGTATCCTTACATTAACCGTAATTTAAAATGATCTATTCGGGTCTCTGTTTGCCGTACCCTAGAAGTTTAATAGTGCAATTTACTCGCCATTTCATGCGCTTTGAGATGCCGCTTCGCCCAATACGCTATCTGAAATAGGAGCGACGTAAATTGAACGAATGTGATAGAATTTCGCTGAATTCTTAAATTAACCATAATATAAAATGATCTAATCGGGTCTCTGTTTGCCCTACCCTAGAAGTTTAATAGTTCATTTTACTCGCCATTTCATGCGCTTTGTGATGCCGCTTAGTCCAAGACGCTATCTGAAATAGGAGCGACGTAAATTGAACAAATGTGATAGAATTTCGCTGAATTCTTAAATTAACCATAATATAAAATGATCTAATCGGGTCTCTGTTTGCCTTACCCTAGAAGTTTAATAGTGCCTTTTACTCGTCATTTCATGCGCTTTAAGGTGCCGCCTAGCCCAATACGCTATCTGAAATAGGAGCGACGTAAATTGAACGAATGTGATAGAATTTCGCTGAATTCTTATATTAAACAAAATGTAAAATGATCTAATCGGCTCTCTGTTCGCCCTACCCTAGAAGTTTGATAGTGCATTCTACTCACAATTTCATGCGCTTTGAGATGCCGCTTAGCCTAATACGCTATCTGAAATAGGAGCGACGTAAATTGAACAAATGTGATAGAATTACGCTGAATTCTTAAATTAATCTTAATATAAAAAGATCTAATGGGGTCTCTGTTTGCCGTACCCTAGAAGTTTAATGGTGCATTTGACTCGGCATTGCATGCGCTTTGAGATGCCGCTTAGCCCAACACGCTGTCTGAAATGGGACCGACGTAAATTGAACAAATGTGATAGAACTTCGCTGAATTCTTAAATTAACCATAATATAAAATGATCTAATCGGGTCTCTGTTTGCCGTAGCCTAGAAGTTTAATAGTGCAATTTACTCGTCATTTCATGCGCTTTGAGATGCCGCTTAGCCCAATACGCTATCTGAAATAGGAGCGACGTAAATTGAACAAATGTGATAGATCAACGCTGCATTCTTATATTAACCGTAATATGAAATGATATCATCTGGTCTCTGTTTGCCTTACCCTAGAAGTTTGACAGTGCATTTTACTCGCCATTTCATGCGCGTTGAGATGCCGCTTAGCCCAATACGCTATCTGAAATAGGAGCGACGTAAATGGAACGAATGTGATAGAATCTCGCTGCATTCTTATATTAACCGTAATATAAAATGATCTAATCTGGTCTCTGTTTGCATTACCCCAGAAGTTTAATAGTACATTTTACTCACCATTTCATGCGCTTTGAGCTGCCGCTTAGCCCAATACGCTATCTGAAATAGGAGCGACGTAAATTGAACAAATGTGATAGAATTTCGCTGAATTCTTAAATTAACCGTAATATAAAATGATCTATTCGGGTCTCTGTTTGCCGTACCCTAGAAGTTTAACAGTGCAATTTACTCGCCATTTCATGCGCTTTGAGATGCCGCTTATCCCAATACGCTATATGAAATAGGAGCCACGTATGTTGAACAAATGTGATAGAATTTCACTGAATTCTTATATTAACCATATTGTAAAATTATATAATCGTGTCTCTGTTCGCCCCACCCTAGAAGTTTAATACTGCATTTCACTCGACATTCCACACGCTTTAGGATGCCGCCGAGCCCAGTAGGCCATCTGAAAAAGGAGCGACGTCAATTGAACAAATGTGATAGAATTTCGCGGAATTCTTAAATTAACCATAATATAAAATGATCTAATCGGGTCTCTGTTTGCCCTACCCTAGAAGTTTAATAGTGCATTTTACTCGCCATTTCATGCGCTTTGCGATGCGGCTTAGCCCAATACGCTATCTGAAATGGGAGCGACGTAAATTGAACAAATGAGATAGATCTACGCTGAATTCTTATATTAACCGTAATATAAAATGATCTAATCGGGTCTCTGTTTGCCTTACCCTAGAAGTTTGATAGTGCATTTTACACGGCATTTCATGCGCTTTGCGATGCCGCTTAGCCCAATACGCTATCTGAAATAGGAGCGGCGTAAATTGAACAAATGTGATAGAATTTCGCTGAATTCTTATATTAAACAAAATATAAAATTATGTAATCGGGTCTCTGTTTGCCCTACCCTAGAAGATTAATAGTGCAATTTACTCGCCATTTCATGCGCTTTGAGAAGCCGCTTAGCCCAATGCGCTATCTGAAATAGGAGCGACGTAAATTGAACAAATGTGATAGAATTTCGCTGAATTCTTAAATTAATCAAAATATAAAATGATCTAATCGGGTCTGTGTTTGCCTTACCCTAGAAGTTCGATAGTGCATTTTACTCGCCATTTCATGCGCTTTGAGATGCTGCTTAGCCCAATACGCTATCTGAAATAGGAGCGGCGTAAATTGAATAAATGTGATAGAATTTCGCTGAACTCTTATATTATCCATAATGTAAAATGATCTAATCGGCTCTCTGTTCGCCCTACCCTAGAAGTTTAATAGTGCATTTTACTCGCCATTTCATGCGCTTTGAGATGCCGCTTAGCCCAAGACGCTATCTGAAATAGGAGCGACGTAAATTGAACAAATGTGATAGAATTTCGCTGAATTCTTAAATTAACCATAATATAAAATGATCTAATCGGGTCTCTGTTTGCCCTACGCTAGATGTTTAATAGTGCATTTAACTCGCCATTTCATGCGCTTTGAGGTGCCGCTTAGCCAAATACGCTATCTGAAATGGGAGCGACGTAAACTGAACAAATATGATAGAATAACGCTGCATTCTTATATTAACCGTAATATAAAATGATCTCATCGGGTCTCTGTTTGCCTTACCCTAGAAGTATAATAGTATATTTTACTGGCGATTTCATGCGCTTTGAGATGCCGCTTAGCCCAATACGCTATCTGAAATAGGAGCGACGTAAATGGAACGAATGTGATAGAATCTCGCTGCATTCTTATATTAACCGTAATATAAAATGATCTCATCGGGTCTCTGTTTGCCTTACCCTAGAAGTTCGATAGTGCATTTTGCTTGCCATTTCATGCGCTTTGAGATGCTGCTCAGCCCAATACGCTATCTGAAATGGGAGCGATGTAAATTGAACAAATATGATAGAATTACGCTGCATTCTTAAATTAACCATAATATAAAATGATCTAATCAGGTCTCTGTTTGCCTTACCCTAGAAGTTTAATACTGCATTTCACTCGACATTCCACACGCTTTAGGACGCCGCCTAGCCCAATACGCTATCTGAAATAGGAGCGACGTAAATTGAACAATTGTGATAGAATTACCCAGAATTCTTATATTAACCATAATATAAAATGACCTAACCGGGTCTCTGATTGCCCTATTATAGAAGATTAGTAGTGCATTTTACTCGTCATTCCACGCGCTTTGAGATGCCGCTTAGCCCAATACGCTATCTGAAATAGGAGCGACGTAAATTGAACGAATGTGATAGAATTGCGCTGAATTCTTATATTAAACAAAATGTAAAATGATCTAATCGGCTCTCTGTTCGCCCTACCCTAGAAGTTTGATAGTGCATTCTACTCACAATTTCATGCGCTTTGAGATGCCGCTTATCCTAATACGCTATCTGAAATAGGAGCGACGTAAATTGAACAAATGTGATAGAACTACGCTGAATTCTTATATTAACCGTAATATAAAATGATATAATCGGGTCTCTGTTTGCCTTACCCTAGAAGTTTGACAGTGCATTTTACTCGCCATTTCATGCGCTTTAAGATGCCGCCTAGCCCAGTACGCTATCTGATATAGGAGCGCCATCAATTTAACTAATGTGATAGAATTACGCTGAATTCTTATATTAACCGTAACATAAAATGATCTAATCGGGTCTCTGTTTGCCTTACCTGAGAAGTGTGAAAGTGCATTTTACTCGTCATTTCATGCGCTTTGAGATGCCGCATAGACCAATACTTTATCTGAAATAGGAGCGACGTAAATTGAACAAATGTGATAGAATTTCGCTGAATTCTTATATTAACCATAACGTAAAATGATCTAATCGGGTCTCTGTTCGCCCTACCCTAGAAGTTTAATAGGGCATTTCACTCGTCATTTCACGCGCTTTAAGATGCCGTCTAGCCCAGTACGCTATCTGAAATAGGAGCGACGTAAATAGAACAAATGTGATAGAATTTCGCTGAATTCTTATATTAAACAAAATATAAAATGATCTAATCGGGTCTCTGATTGCCATACCATAGAAGTTCAATAGTGCACTTTACTCGCCATTTCACACGCTTTAAGATGCCGACTAGCCCAGTACGCTATCTGAAATAGGAGCGCCATCAATTGAACAAATGTGATAGAATTATGCTGAATTCTTATATTAACCGTAGTATAAAATGATGTAATCGGGTCTCTGTTTGCCTTACCCTAGAAGTTTAATAGTGCATTTTACACGCCATTTCATGCGATTCGAGATGCCGCTTAGCCCAATACGCTATCTGAAACAGGAGCAACGTAAATTGAACAAATGTGATAGAATGTCGCTGAATTCTTATATTATCCATAATGTAAAATGATCTAATCGGGTCTCTGTTCGCCCTACCCTAGAAGTTTAATAATGCATTTCACTCGTCATTGCATGCGCATTGAGATGCCGCCTAGCCCAGTACGTTATCTGAAATATGAGAGACGTTATTTGAACAAACGTGATAGAATATCGCTGAATTCTTATATTAACCAAAATATAAAATGATCTAATCGGGTGTCTGATTGCCCTATCATAGATGGTTAATAGTGTATTTTACTCGCCATTCCACGCGCGTTAATATGCCGCCTAGTCCAATACGCTATCTGAAATAGGATCGCCGTAAACTGAACAAATGTGATAGAATTACGCTGAATTCTTATATTAACCGTAATATAAAATGATCTAATCGGGTCTCTGTTTGCCTTACCCTAGAAGTTTCACAGTGCATTTTACTCATCATTTCATGCGCTTTGAGATGCCGCTTAGCCCAATACGCTATCTGAAATAGGAGCGGCGTAAATTGAACAAATGTGATAGAATTTCGCTGAATTCTTATATTATCCATAATGAAAATGATCTAATCGGGTCTCTGTTCGCCTCACCCTAGAAGATTAATAGTCCGTTTTACTCGCCATTTCATGCGCTTTGAGATTCCGCTTAGCCCAACACGCTATCTGAAATAGGAGCGACGTAAATTGAACAAATGTGATAGAATTTCGCTGAATTCTTATATTAACCATAATGTAAAATGATATAATCGTGTCACTGTTTGCCCTGCCCTAGACGTTTAATAATGCATTTCACTCGTCATTGCATGCGCTTTGAGAAGCCGCCTAGCCCAGTACGTTATCTGAAATATGAGAGACGTTATTCGAACAAACGTGATAGAATTTCGCTGAATTCTTATATTAACCGTAATATAAAATGATCTAATCGGGTCTCTGTTTGCCTTACCCTAGAAGTTTAATAGTGCAATTTACTCGCCATTTCATGCGCTTTTAGATGCCGCTTCGCCCAATACGCTATCTGAAATAGGAGCGGCGTAACTTGAACAAATGTGATAGAATTTCGCTGAAATCTTATATTAACCATAATGAAAATGATCTAATCGGGTCTCTGTTCGCCCTACCCTAGAAGTGTGATAGTGCATTTTACTCGCCATTTCACGCGCTTTAAGATGCCGTCTAGCCCAGTACGCTATCTGAAATAGGAGCGACGTAAATTGAACAAATGTGATAGAATTTCGCTGAATTCTTATATTAACCATAATGTAAAATGATCTAATCAGGTCTCAGTTCGCCCTAACCTAGAAGTTTAATAGTGCATTCCACTCGTCATTGCATGCGCTTTGAGATGCCGCCTAGCCCAGTACGTTATCTGAAATAGGAGAGACGTTATTTGAACAAACGTGATAGAATTTAGCTGAATTCTTATATTAACCATAATGTAAAATGATCTAATCGCGTCTCTGTTCGCCCTAACCTAGAAGTTTAACAGTGCATTCCACTCGTCATTGCATGCGCTTTGAGATGCCGCCTAGCCCAGTACGCTATCTGAAATAGGAACGACGTAAATTGAACAAATCTGATAGCATTACCCTGAATTCTTATATAAGCCTTAATATAAAATGTTCTAATCGTGTCTCTGTTTGCCTCACCCTAGAAGATTAATAGTCCATTTTACTCGCCATTTCATGCGCTTTGAGATGCCGCTTAGCCCAACACGCTATCTGAAATAGGAGCGACGTAAATTGAACAAATGTGATAGAGTTTTGCTGAATTCTTATATTAACCATAATGTAAAATGATATAATCGTGTCACTGTTTGCCCTACCCGAGAAGTTTAATAGTGCATTTTACTGGCCATTTCATGCGCTTTGAGATGCCGCTTAGCCCAACACGCTATCTGAAATAGGAGCGACGTAAATTGAACAAATGTGATAGAATTTCGCTGAATTCTTAAATTATCCGTAATATAAAATGATCTAATCAGGTCTCTGTTTGCCCTACCCTAGAAGCTTAATAGTGCATTTCACTCGCCATTTCATGCGCTTTGAGTTGCCGCTTAGCCCAATACGCTATCTGAAATAGGAGCGACGTAAATTGAACAAATGTGATAGAATTTCGCTGAATTGTTATATTAACCATAACGTAAAATGATATAATCGTGTCACTGTTTGCCCTGCCCTAGAAGTTTAATAGTCCATTTTACTCGCCATTTCATGCGCTTTAAGATGCCGCTTAGCCGAATACGCTATCTGAAATAGGAGCGACGTCAATTGAACAAATGTGATAGAATTACGCTGAATTCTTATGTTAACCGTAATATAAAATGATCTAATCTGGTCTCTGTTTGCCTTACCCTAGAAGTTTAATAGTGCATTTTACTCGCCATTTCATGCGCTTTGAGATGCCGCTTAGCCCAATACGCTATCTGAAATGGGACCGACGTAAATTGAACGAATATGATAGAATTACGCTGCATTCTTATATTAACCGTAATATAAAATGATCCCATCGGGTCTCTGTTTGCCTTACCCTAGAAGTTCGATAGTGAATTTTACTCGCCATTTCATGCGCTTTGAGATGCCTGTTAGCCCAATACGCTATCTGAAATAGGAGCAACGTAAATTGAACAAATGTGATAGAATTTCGCTGAATTCTTTAATTAACCATAATATAAAATGATCTAATCGGGTCTCTGTTTGCCCTACCCTAGAAGTTTGATAGTGCATTTTACTCGCCATTTCATGCGCTTTGAGGTGCCGCTTAGACCAATACGCTATCTGAAATAGAAGCGACGTAAGTTGAAGGAATGTGATAGAATTTCGCTGAATTCTTAAATTAACCGCAATATAAAATGATCTAATCGGCTCTCTGTTCGCCCAACCCTAGAAGTTTAATAGTGCATTTTACTCGCCATTTCATGCGCTTTGAGATGCCGCTTAGGCCAATACGCTATCTGACATAGGAGCGACTTAAATTGAACAAATGTGATAGAATTAAGCTGAATTCTTATATTAACCGTAATATAAAATGATCTAATCGGGTCTCTGTTTGCCTTACCCTAGAAGTATAATAGTGCATTTTACTCGCCATTTCATGCGCTTTGAGGTTCCGCTTAGCCCAAGACGCTATCTGAAATAGGAGCGACGTAAATTGAACAAATGTGATAGAATTACGATGAATTCTTATATTAACCGTAATTTAAAATGATCTAATCGGGTCTCTGTTTGCCTTACCCTCGAAGTTTAATAGTGCATTTTACTCGCCATTTCATGCGCTTTGAGATGCCGCTTAGCCCAATACGCTATCTGATATAGGAGCGACGTAAATTGAACAAATGTGATAGAATTTCGCTGAATTCTTAAATTATCCGTAATATAAAATGATCTAATCGGGTCTCTGTTTGCCGTACCCAAGAAGTTTAATAGTGCAATTTACTCGCCATTTCATGCGGTTTGAGATGTCGCTTAGCCCAATACGCTATCTGAAATAGGAGCGGCGTCAATTGAACAAATGTGATAGAATTTCGCTGAATTCTTAAATCAACCATAATATAAAATGATCTAATGGGGTCTCTGTTTGCCCCACCCTCGAAGTTTGATAGTGCATTTTACTCGCCATTTCATGCGCTTTGAGGTGCCGCTTAGACCAATACGCTATCTGAAATAGAAGCGACGTAAGTTGAAGGAATGTGATAGAATTTCGCTGAATTCTTAAATTAACCGCAATATAAAATGATCTAATCGGCTCTCTGTTCGCCCAACCCTAGAAGTTTAATAGTGCATTTTACTCGCCATTTCATGCGCTTTGAGATGCCGCTTAGGCCAATACGCTATCTGACATAGGAGCGACTTAAATTGAACAAATGTGATAGAATTAAGCTGAATTCTTATATTAACCGTAATATAAAATGATCTAATCGGGTCTCTGTTTGCCTTACCCTAGAAGTATAATAGTGCATTTTACTCGCCATTTCATGCGCTTTGAGGTGCCGCTTAGCCCAAGACGCTATCTGAAATAGGAGCGACGTAAATTGAACAAATGTGATAGAATTACGACGAATTCTTATATTAACCGTAATTTAAAATGATCTAATCGGGTCTCTGTTTGCCTTACCCTCGAAGTTTAATAGTGCATTTTACTCGCCACTTCATGCGCTTTGAGATGCCGCTTAGCCCAATACGCTATCTGATATAGGAGCGACGTAAATTGAACAAATGTGATAGAATTTCGCTGAATTCTTAAATTATCCGTAATATAAAATGATCTAATCGGGTCTCTGTTTGCCGTACCCAAGAAGTTTAATAGTGCAATTTACTCGCCATTTCATGCGGTTTGAGATGTCGCTTAGCCCAATACGCTATCTGAAATAGGAGCGGCGTCAATTGAACAAATGTGATAGAATTTCGCTGAACTCTTATATTATCCATAAAGTAAAATGATCTAATCAGCTCTCTGTTCGCCCTACCCTAGAAGTTTAATAGTACATTTTACTCGCCATTTCATGCGCTTTGAGATGCCACTTAGCCCAATACGCTATCTGAAATAGGAGCGACGTAAATTGAACAAATGTGATAGAATTTCGCTGAATTCTTAAATTAACCATAACATAAAATGATCTAATCGGGTCTCTGTTTGCCCTACCCTAGAAGTTTAATAGTGCAATTTACTCGCCATTTCATGCGCTTTGAGAAGCCACTTAGCCCAATACGCTATCTGAAATAGGAGCGACGTAAATTGAACAAATGTGATAGAATTTCGCTGAATTCTTAAATTAACCATAACATAAAATGATCTAATCGGGTCTCTGTTTGCCCTACCGTTGAAGTATAATAGTGCATTTTACTCGCCATTTCATGCGCTTTGTGATGCCGCTTGGCCCAATACGCTATCTGAAATAGGAGCGACGTAAAGTGAAAAAATGTGACAGAATTTCGCTGAATTCTTAAATTAACCCTAATATAAAATGATCTAATCAGGTCCCTGTTTGCCTTTCCCTAGAAGTTTAATAGTGCATTTCACTCGTCATTTCATGCGCTTTGAGATGCCGCTTAGCCCAATACGCTATCTGAAACACGAGCGACGTAAATTGAACAAATGTGATAGAATTTCGCTGAATTCTTATATTAACCAAAATATAAAATGATCTAATCGGGTCTCTGTTCGCCCCACCCTAGAAGTTTAATACTGCATTTCACTCGACATTCCACACGCTTTACGATGCCGCATAGCCCAGTAGGCGATCTGAAATAGGAGCGACGTCAATTGAACAAATGTGATAGAATTACGCTGAATTCTTATGTTAACCGTAATATAACATGATCTAATCTGGTCTCTGTTTGCCTTACCCTAGAAGTTTAATAGTGCATTTTACTCGCCATTTCATGCGCTTTGAGATGCCGCTTAGCCCAATACGCTATCTGAAATGGGACCGACGTAAATTGAACAAATATGATAGAATTACGCTGCATTCTTATATTAACCGTAATATAAAATGATCTCATCGGGTCTCTGTTTGCCTTACCCTAGAAGTTCGATAGTGCATTTTACTCGCCATTTCATGCGCTTTGAGATGCCTGTTAGCCCAATACGCTATCTGAAATAGGAGCAACGTAAATTGAACAAATGTGATAGAATTTCGCTGAATTCTTAAATTAACCATAATATAAAATGATCTAATCGGGTCTCTGTTTGCCCTACCCTAGAAGTTTGATAGTGCATTTTACTCGCCATTTCATGGGCTTTGAGGTGCCGCTTAGACCAATACGCTATCTGAAATAGAAGCGACGTAAGTTGAAGGAATGTGATAGAATTTCGCTGAATTCTTAAATTAACCGCAATATAAAATGATCTAATCGGGTCTCTGTTTGCCTTACCCTAGAAGTTTAATAGTGCATTTTACTGGCCATTTCATGCGCTTTGAGATGCTGCTTAGCCCAATACGCTATCTGAAATAGGAGCGACGTAAATTGAACAAATGTGATAGAATTTCGCTGAATTCTTAAATTAACCATAATATAAAATGATCTATTCGCGACTCTGGTTGCCCTACCCTAGAAGCTTAATAGTGCATTTTACTCGCCATTTCATGCGCTTTGCGATGCGGCTTAGCCCAATACGCTATCTGAAATGGGAGCGACGTAAATTGAACAAATGAGATAGATCTACGCTGAATTCTTATATTAACCGTAATATAAAATGATCTAATCGGGTCTCTGTTTGCCTTACCCTAGAAGTTTGATAGTGCATTTTACACGGCATTTCATGCGCTTTGCGATGCCGCTTAGCCCAATACGCTATCTGAAATAGGAGCGGCGTAAATTGAACAAATGTGATAGAATTTCGCTGAATTCTTATATTAAACAAAATATAAAATTATGTAATCGGGTCTCTGTTTGCCCTACCCTAGAAGATTAATAGTGCAATTTACTCGCCATTTCATGCGCTTTGAGAAGCCGCTTAGCCCAATGCGCTATCTGAAATAGGAGCGACGTAAATTGAACAAATGTGATAGAATTTCGCTGAATTCTTAAATTAATCAAAATATAAAATGATCTAATCGGGTCTGTGTTTGCCTTACCCTAGAAGTTCGATAGTGCATTTTACTCGCCATTTCATGCGCTTTGAGATGCTGCTTAGCCCAATACGCTATCTGAAATAGGAGCGGCGTAAATTGAACAAATGTGATAGAATTTCGCTGAACCCTTATATTATCCATAATGTAAAATGATCTAATCGGCTCTCTGTTCGCCCTACCCTTGAAGTTTAATAGTGCATTTTACTCGCCATTTCATGCGCTTTGAGATGCCGCTTAGCCCAAGACGCTATCTGAAATAGGAGCGACGTAAATTGAACAAATGTGATAGAATTTCGCTGAATTCTTCAATTAACCATAATATAAAATGATCTAATCGGGTCTCTGTTTGCCCTACGCTAGAAGTTTAATAGTGCATTTAACTCGCCATTTCATGCGCTTTGAGGTGCCGCTTAGCCAAATACGCTATCTGAAATGGGAGCGACGTAAACTGAACAAATATGATAGAATTACGCTGCATTCTTATATTAACCGTAATATAAAATGATCTCATCGGGTCTCAGTTTGCCTTACCCTAGAAGTATAATAGTATATTTTACTCGCGATTTCATGCGCTTTGAGATGCCGCTTAGCCCAATACGCTATCTGAAATAGGAGCGACGTAAATGGAACGAATGTGATAGAATCTCGCTGCATTCTTATATTAACCGTAATATAAAATGATCTCATCGGGTCTCTGTTTGCCTTACCCTAGAAGTTCGATAGTGCATTTTGCTCGCCATTTCATGCGCTTTGAGATGCTGCTCAGCCCAATACGCTATCTGAAATGGGAGCGATGTAAATTGAACAAATATGATAGAATTACGCTGCATTCTTAAATTAACCATAATATGATATGATCTATTTGGGTCTCCGATTGCCCTATCATAGAAGGTTAGTATTGCATTTTACTCGCCATTCCACGCGCTTTAAGGTGCCGCCTTGCCCAATATACTATCTGAAATAGGAGCGTCGTAAATTGAACAACTGTGATAGAATTACGCAGAATTCTTATATTAACCATAATATAAAATGATCCAATCGGGTCTCTGTTTGCCCTACCCTAGAAGTATAATAGTGCATTTTACTCGCCATATCATGCGCTTTGAGATGCCGCTTAGCCCAATACGCTATCTGAAATAGGAGCGACGTAAATTGAACGAATGTGATAGAATTGCGCTGAATTCTTATATTAAACAAAATGTAAAATGATCTAATCGGCTCTCTGTTCGCCCTACCCTAGAAGTTTGATAGTGCATTCTACTCACAATTTCATGCGCTTTGAGATGCCGCTTAGCCTAATACGCTATCTGAAATAGGAGCGGCGTAAATTGAACAAATGTGATAGAACTACGCTGAATTCATATATTAACCGTAATATAAAATGATATAATCGGGTCTCTGTTTGCCTTACCCTAGAAGTTTGATAGTGCATTTTACTCGCCATTTCATGCGCTTTAAGATGCCGCCTAGCCCAGTACGCTATCTGATATAGGAGCGCCATCAATTTAACTAATGTGATAGAATTACGCTGAATTCTTATATTAACCGTGACATAAAATGATCTAATCGGGTCTCTGTTTGCCTTACCTGAGAAGTGTGAAAGTGCATTTTACTCGTCATTTCATGCGATTTGAGATGCCGCATAGACCAATACTTTAACTGAAATAGGAGCGACGTAAATTGAACAAATGTGATAGAATTTCGCTGAATTCTTATATTAACCATAACGTAAAATGATCTAATCGGGTCTCTGTTCGCCCTACCCTAGAAGTTTAATAGTGCATTTCACTCGTCATTTCACGCGCTTTAAGATGCCGTCTAGCCCAGTACGCTATCTGAAATAGGAGCGACGTAAATAGAACAAATGTGATAGAATTTCGCTGAATTCTTATATTAAACAAAATATAAAATGATCTAATCGGGTCTCTGATTGCCATACCATAGAAGTTCAATAGTGCACTTTACTCGCCATTTCACACGCTTTAAGATGCCGACTAGCCCAGTACGCTATCTGAAATAGGAGCGCCATCAATTGAACAAATGTGATAGAATTATGCTGAATTCTTATATTAACCGTAGTATAAAATGATGTAATCGGGTCTCTGTTTGCCTTACCCTAGAAGTTTAATAGTGCATTTTACACGCCATTTCATGCGCTTCGAGATGCCGCTTAGCCCAATACGCTATCTGAAACAGGAGCAACGTAAATTGAACAAATGTGATAGAATGTCGCTGAATCCTTATATTATCCATAATGTAAAATGATCTAATCGGGTCTCTGTTCGCCCTACCCTAGAAGTTTAATAATGCATTTCACTCGTCATTGCATGCGCATTGAGATGCCGCCTAGCCCAGTACGATATCTGAAATATGAGAGACGTTATTTGAACAAACGTGATAGAATATCGCTGAATTCTTATATTAACCAAAATATAAAATGATCTAATCGGGTCTCTGATTGCCCTATCATAGATGGTTAATAGTGTATTTTACTCGCCATTCCACGCGCGTTAATATGACGCCCAGTCCAATACGCTATCTGAAATAGGATCGCCGTAAACTGAACAAATGTGATAGAATTAAGCTGAATTCTTATATTAACCGTAATATAAAATGATCTAATCGGGTCTCTGTTTGCCTTAACCTAGAAGTATAATAGTGCATTTTACTCGCCATTTCATGCGCTTTGAGGTTCCGCTTAGCCCAAGACGCTATCTGAAATAGGAGCGACGTAAATTGAACAAATGTGATAGAATTACGATGAATTCTTATATTAACCGTAATTTAAAATGATCTAATCGGGTCTCTGTTTGCCTTACCCTCGAAGTTTAATAGTGCATTTTACTCGCCATTTCATGCGGTTTGAGATGTCGCTTAGCCCAATACGCTATCTGAAATAGGAGCGGCGTCAATTGAACAAATGTGATAGAATTTCGCTGAATTCTTAAATCAACCATAATATAAAATGATCTAATCGGCTCTCTGTTCGCCCAACCCTAGAAGTTTAATAGTGCATTTTACTCGCCATTTCATGCGCTTTGAGATGCCGCTTAGGCCAATACGCTATCTGACATAGGAGCGACTTAAATTGAACAAATGTGATAGAATTAAGCTGAATTCTTATATTAACCGTAATATAAAATGATCTAATCGGGTCTCTGTTTGCCTTACCCTAGAAGCATATAGTGCATTTTACTCGCCATTTCATGCGCTTTGAGGTGCCGCTTAGCCCAAGACGCTATCTGAAATAGGAGCGACGTAAATTGAACAAATGTGATAGAATTACGACGAATTCTTATATTAACCGTAATTTAAAATGATCTAATCGGGTCTCTGTTTGCCTTACCCTCGAAGTTTAATAGTGCATTTTACTCGCCATTTCATGCGCTTTGAGATGCCGCTTAGCCCAATACGCTATCTGATATAGGAGCGACGTAAATTGAACAAATGTGATAGAATTTCGCTGAATTCTTAAATTATCCGTAATATAAAATGATCTAATCGGGTCTCTGTTTGCCGTACCCAAGAAGTTTAATAGTGCAATTTACTCGCCATTTCATGCGGTTTGAGATGTCGCTTAGCCCAATACGCTATCTGAAATAGGAGCGGCATCAATTGAACAAATGTGATAGAATTTCGCTGAACTCTTATATTATCCATAAAGTAAAATGATCTAATCAGCTCTCTGTTCGCCCTACCCTAGAAGTTTAATAGTACATTTTACTCGCCATTTCATGCGCTTTGAGATGCCGCTTAGCCCAATACGCTATCTGAAATAGGAGCGGCGTAAATTGAACAAATGTGATAGAATTTCGCTGAATTCTAATATTAAACAAAATATATAATGATGTAATCGGGTCTCTGTTTGCCCTACCCTAGAAGTTTAATAGTGCAATTTACTCGCCATTTCATGCGCTTTGAGAAGCCACTTAGCCCAATACGCTATCTGAAATAGGAGCGACGTAAATTGAACAAATGTGATAGAATTTCGCTGAATTCTTAAATTAACCATAACATAAAATGATCTAATCGGGTCTCTGTTCGCCCCACCCTAGAAGTTTAATACTGCATTTTACTCGACATTCCACACGCTTTACGATGCCGCATAGCCCAGTAGGCGATCTGAAATAGGAGCGACGTCAATTGAACAAATGTGATAGAATTACGCTGAATTCTTATGTTAACCGTAATATAAAATGATCTAATCTGGTCTCTGTTTGCCTTACCCTAGAAGTTTAATAGTGCATTTTACTCGCCATTTCATGCGCTTTGAGATGCCGCTTAGCCCAATACGCTATCTGAAATGGGACCGACGTAAATTGAACAAATATGATAGAATTACGCTGCATTCTTATATTAACCGTAATATAAAATGATCTCATCGGGTCTCTGTTTGCCTTACCCTAGAAGTTCGATAGTGCATTTTACTCGCCATTTCATGCGCTTTGAGATGCCTGTTAGCCCAATACGCTATCTGAAATAGGAGCAACGTAAATTGAACAAATGTGATAGAATTTCGCTGAATTCTTAAATTAACCATAATATAAAATGATCTAATCGGGTCTCT
>CAKAJE020000546.1:0-46209 GCA_916610135.2 Macropis europaea | reverse complement strand
TTTGTTCAATTTACATCGCTCCTATTTCAGATAGCGTATTGGGCTAAGCGGCATCTCAAAGCGCATGAAATGACGAGTAAAATGCATTATTAAACTTGTAGGGTAGGGCAAACAGAGACCCGATTAGATCATTTTATATTATGGTTAATTTAAGAATTCAGCAAAATTCTATCACATTTGTTCAATTTACGTCGCTCCTACTTCAGATAGCGTATTGCGCTAAGCGGCATCTCAAAGCGCATGAAATGACGAGTAAAATGCATTATTAAACTTCTAGGGTAGGGCAAACAGAGACCCGATTAGATCATTTTATATTATGGTTAATTTAAGAATTCTGCGAAATTCTATCACATTTGTTCAATTTACGTCGCTCCTATTTCAGATAGCGTACTGGGCTAGGCGGCATCTTACAGCGGGTGGAATGGGGAGGAAAATATACTATTAAACTTCTATGATAGGGCAATCAGAGACCCGATTAGATCATTTTATATTATGGTGAATTTAAGAATTCTGCGAAATTATATCACATTTGTTCAATTTACGTCGCTCCTATTTCAGATAGCGTATTGGGCTAAACGGCATCTCAAAGCGCATGAATGGCGAGTAAAATGCACTATTAAACTTCTAGGGTAGGGCAAACAGAGACCCGATTAGATCATTTTATATTATGGTTAATTTAAGAATTCAGCAAAATTCTACCACATTTGTACAATTTACGTCGTTCCTATTTCAGATAGCGTACTGGGCTAGGCGGCATCTTAAAGCGCGTGGAATGGCGAGTAAAATGCACCATTAAACTTCTATGATAGGGCAATCAAAGACCCGATTAGATCATTTTATATTTTGGTTAATATAAGAATTCAGCGAAATTCTATCACATTTGTTCAATTTACGTCGCTCCTATTTCAGATAGCGTATTGGGCTAAGCGGCATCTCAAAACGCATGAATGGCGAGTAAAATGCACTATTAAACTTCTAGGGTAGGGCAAACAGAGACCCGATTAGATCATTTTATATTATGGTTAATTAAGAATTCAGCGAAATTCTATCACATTTGTTCAATTTACGTCGCTCCTATTTCAGATAGCGTATTGGGCTAAGCGGCATCTCAAAGCGCATGAAATGGCGAGTAAAATGCACTATTAATCTTCTAGGGTAGGGCAAACAGAGACTCGATTAGATCATTTTTTATTATGGTTAATTTAAGAATTCAGCAAAATTCTATCACATTTGTTCAAGTTACGTCGCTCCTATTTCAGATAGCGTACTGGGATAGGTGGCATCTTAAAGCGCGTGGAATGGCGAGTAAAATGCACTATTAAACTTCTATGATAGGGCAATCAGAGACCCGATTACATCATTTTATATTTTGGTTAATATAAGAATTCAGCGAAATTCTATCACATTTGTTCAATTTACGTCGCTCCTATTTCAGATAGCGTATTGGGCTAAGCGGCATCTCAAAGCGCATGAAATGACGAGTGAAATGCACTATTAAACTTCTAGGGTAGGGCGAACAGGGACCTGATTAGATCATTTTACATTAAGGTTAATATAAGAATTCAGGGAAATTCTATCACATTTGTTCAATTTACGTCGCTCCTATTTCAGATAGCGTACTGGGCTAGGCGCCATCTTCAAAGGCGTGGAATGGCGAGTAAAATGCACTATTAAACTTCTATGATAGGGCAATCAGAGACCCGATTAGATCATTTTATATTTTGCTTAATATAAGAATTCAGCGAAATTCTATCACATTTGTTCAATTTACGTCGCTCCTATTTCAGATAGAATATTGGGCTAAGCGGCACCTCAAAGCGCATGAAGTGGTGAGTAATATGCACTATTAAACTTGTAGGGTAGGGCAAACAGAGACCCGATTAGATGATTTTATATTTTGGTTCATATAAGTATTCAGCGAAAGTCTATCACATTTGTTCAATTTACGTCGCTCCTATTTCAGATCGCGTATTGGGCTAAGCGGCATCTCAAAGCGCATGAAATGTCGAGTGAAATGCACTATTACCCTTCTAGGGTAGGGCGAACAGAGACCCGATTAGATCATTTTACATTAAGGTTAATATAAGAATTCAGGGAAATTCTATGACATTTGTTCAATTTACGTCGCTCCTATTTCGGATAGCGTACTGGGCTAGGCGGCATCTTAAAGCGCGTGGAATGGAAAGTAAAATGCACTATTAAACTTCTATGATAGGGCAATCAGAGACCCGATTAGATCATTTTATATTTTGGTTAATATAAGAATTCGGCGAAATTCTATCACATTTGTTCAATTTACGTCGCTCCTATTTCAGATAGCGTATTGGGCTAAGCGGCATCTCAAAGCGCATGAATGGCGAGTAAAATGCACTATTAAACTTCTAGGGTAGGGCAAACAGAGACCCGATTAGATCATTCTATATTATGGTTAATTTAAGAATTCTGTGAACTTCTATCACATTTGTTCAATTTACGTCGCTCCTATTTCAGATAGCGTACTGGGCTAGGCGGCATCTTAAAGCGCGTGGAATGGGGAGGAAAATATACTATTAAACTTCTATGATAGGGCAATCAGAGACCCGATTATATCATTTTATATTTTGGTTAATATAAGAATTCAGCGAAATTCTATCACATTTGTTCAATTTACGTCGCTCCTATTTCAGATAGCGTATTGGGCTAAGCGGCATCTCAAAGCGCATGAAATGACGAGTGAAATGCACTATTAAACTTCTATGTTAGGGCAATCAGAGACCCGATTAGATCATTTTATATTTTGGTTAATATAAGAATTCAGCGAAATTCTATCACATTTGTTCAATTTACGTCGCTCCTATTTCAGATAGCGTACTGGGCTAGGCGGCATCTTCAAAGGCGTGGAATGGCGAGTAAAATGCACTATTAAACTTCTATGATAGGGCAATCAGAGACCCGATTAGATCATTTTATATTTTGGTTAATATAAGAATTCAGCGAAATTCTATCACATTTGTTCAATTTACATCGCTCCTATTTCAGATAGCGTATTGGGCTAAACGGCATCTCAAAGGGCATGAAATGGCGAGTAAAATGCACTACTAAACTTCTAGGGTAGGGCAAACAGAGACCCGATTAGATCATTTTATATTATGGTTAATTTAAGAATTCTGCGAAATTCTATCACATTTGTTCAATTTACGTCGCTCCTATTTCAGATAGGGTACTGGGCTAGGCGGCATCTTAAAGCGCATGGAATGGGGAGGAAAATATACTATCAAACTTCTATGATAGGGCAATCAGAGACCCGATTAGATCATTTTATATTTTGGTTAATATAAGAATTCAGCGAAATTCTATCACATTTGTTCAATTTACGTCGCTCCTATTTCAGATAGAATATTGGGCTAAGCGGCACCTCAAAGCGCATGAAATGGTGAGTAAAATGCACTATTAAACTTGTAGGGTAGGGCAAACGGAGACCCGATTAGATGATTTTATATTTTGGTTAATATAAGGATTCAGCGAAACTCTATCACATTTGTTCAATTTACGTCGCTCCTATTTCAGATCGCGTATTGGGCTAAGCGGCATCTCAAAGCGCATGAAATGTCGAGTGAAATGCACTATTACCCTTCTGGGGTAGGGCGAACAGAGACCCGATTAGATCATTTTACATTAAGGTTAATATAAGAATTCAGGGAAATTCTATGACATTTGTTCAATTTACGTCGCTCCTATTCCGGATAGCGTACTGGGCTAGGCGGCATCTTAAAGCGCGTGGAATGGAAAGTAAAATGCACTATTAAACTTCTATGATAGGGCAATCAGAGACCCGATTAGATCATTTTATATTTTGGTTAATATAAGAATTCGGCGAAATTCTATCACATTTGTTCAATTTACGTCGCTCCTATTTCAAATAGCGTATTGGGCTAAGCGGCATCTCAAAGCGCATGTATGGCGAGTAAAATGCACTATTAAACTTCTAGGGTAGGGCAAACAGAGACCCGATTAGATCATTCTATATTATGGTTAATTTAAGAATTCTGTGAACTTCTATCACATTTGTTCAATTTACGTCGCTCCTATTTCAGATAGCGTACTGGGCTAGGCGGCATCTTAAAGCGCGTGGAATGGGGAGGAAAATATACTATTAAACTTCTATGATAGGGCAATCAGAGACCCGATTAGATCATTTTATATTTTGGTTAATATAAGAATTCAGCGAAATTCTATCACATTTGTTCAATTTACGTCGCTCCTATTCCAGATAGCGTATTGGGCTAAGCGGCATCTAAAAGCGCATGAAATGACGAGTGAAATGCACTATTAAACTTCTATGTTAGGGCAATCAGAGACCCGATTAGATCATTTTATATTTTGGTTAATATAAGAATTCAGCGAAATTCTATCACATTTGTTCAATTTACGTCGCTCCTATTTCAGATAGCGTACTGGGCTAGGCGGCATCCTCAAAGGCGTGGAATGGCGAGTAAAATGCACTATTAAACTTCTATGATAGGGCAATCAGAGACCCGATTAGATCATTTTATATTTTGGTTAATATAAGAATTCAGCGAAATTCTATCACATTTGTTCAATTTACATCGCTCCTATTTCAGATAGCGTATTGGGCTAAACGGCATCTCAAAGGGCATGAAATGGCGAGTAAAATGCACTACTAAACTTCTAGGGTAGGGCAAACAGAGACCCGAATAGACCATTTTATATTATGGTTAATTTAAGAATTCAGCAAAATTCTATCACATTTGTTCAATTTACGTCGCTCCTATTTCAGATAGCGTACTGGGCTAGGCGGCATCTTAAAGCGCGTGGAATGGCGATAAAATGCACTATTAAACTTCTATGATAGGGCAATCAGAGACCCGATTACATCATTTTATATTTTGGTTAATATAAGAATTCAGCGAAATTCTATCACTTTTGTTCAATTTACGTCGCTCCTATTTGAGATAGCGTATTGGGCTAAGCGGCATCTCAAAGCGCATGAAATGACGAGTGAAATGCACTATTAAACTTCTAGGGTAGGGCGAACAGAGACCCGATTAGATCATTTTACATTAAGGTTAATATATGAATTCAGGGAAATTCTATGACATTTGTTCAATTTACGTCGCTCCTATTTCGGATAGCGTACTGGGATAGGCGGCATCTTAAAGCGCGTGGGATGGCGAGTAAAATGCACTATTAAACTTCTATGGTAGGGCAATCAGAGACCCGATTAGATCATTTTATATTTTGGTTAATATAAGAATTCAGCGAAATTCTATCACATTTGTTCAATTTACGTCGCTCCTATTTCAGATAGCGTATTGGGCTAGGCGGCATCTTTAAAGGTGTGGAATGGCGAGTAAAATGCACTATTAAACTTCTATGATAGGGCAATCAGAGACCCGACTAGATCATTTTATATTTTGGTTAATATAAGAATTCAGCGAAATTCTATCACATTTGTTCAATTTACATCGCTCCTATTCCAGATAGCGTATTGGGCTAAGCGGCATTTCAAAGCGCATGAAATGACGAGTGAAATGCACTATTAAACTTCTATGTTAGGGCAATCAGAGACCCGATTAGATCATTTTATATTTTGGTTAATATAAGAATTCTGCGAAATTCTATCACATTTGTTCAATTTACGTCGCTCCTATTTCAGATAGCGTACTGGGATAGGCGGCATCTTAAAGCGCGTGGAATGGCGAGTAAAATGCACTATTAAATTTCTATGGTAGGGCAATCAGAGACCCGATTAGATCATTTTATATTTTGGTTAATATAAGAATTCAGCGAAATTCTATCACATTTGTTCGATTTACGTCGCTCCTATTTCAGATAGCGTATTGGGCTAAGCGGCATCTCAAAGCGCATGAAATGACGAGTAAAATGCATTATTAAAATTCATGTGTAGAGCAAACAGAGACCCGATTAGATCATTTTATATTATGGTTAATTTAAGAATTCTGCGAAATTCTATCACATTTGTTCAATTTACGTCGCTCCTATTTCAGATAGCGTACTGGGCTAGGCGGCATCTTAAAGCGCGTGGAATGGGGAGGAAAATATACTATCAAACTTCTATGATAGGGCAATCAGAGACCCGATTAGATCATTTTATATTTTGGTTAATATAAGAATTCAGCGAAATTCTATCACATTTGTTCAATTTACGTCGCTCCTATTTCAGATAGCATATTGGGCTAAGCGGCACCTCAAAGCGCATGAAATGGCGAGTAAAATGCACTATTAAACTTCTGGGGTAGGGCAAACAGAGACCCGAATAGATCATTTTATATTTTGGTTAATATAAGAATTCAGCGAAATTCTATCACATTTGTTCAATTTACGTCGCTCCTATTTCAGATAGCATATTGGGCTAAGCGGCACCTCAAAGCGCATGAAATGGCGAGTAAAATGCACTATTAAACTTCTAGGGTAGGGCAAACAGAGACCCGAATAGACCATTTTATATTATGGTTAATTTGAGAATTCATCAAAATTCGATCACTTTTGTTCAATTTACGTCGCTCCTATTTCAGATAGCGTACTGGGATAGGCGGCATCTTAAAGCGCGTGGAATGTCGAGTAAAATGCACTATTAAACTTCTATGATAGGGCAATCAGAGACCCGATTAGATCATTTTATATTTTGGTTAATATAAGAATTCAGCGAAATTCTATCACATTTGTTCAATTTACGTCGCTCCTATTTCAGATAGCGTACGGGGCTAGGCGCTATCTTCAAAGGCGTGGAATGGCGAGTAAAATGCACTATTAAACATCTATGATAGGGCAATCAGAGACCCGACTAGATCATTTTATATTTTGGTTAATATAAGAATTCAGCGAAATTCTATCACATTTGTTCAACATACGTCGCTCCTATTTCAGATAGCGTATTGGGCTAAGCGGCATCTCAAAGCGCATGAAATGACGAGTAAAATGTATTATTAAACTTCTAGGGTAGGGCAAACAGAGACCCGATTAGATCATTTTATATTATGGTTAATTTAAGAATTCAGCAAAATTCTATCACATTTGTTCAATTTACGTCGCTCCTATTTCAGACAGCGTACTGGGATAGGCGGCATCTTAAAGCGCGTGGAATGGCGAGTAAAAGGCACTATTAAACTTCTATGATAGGGCAATCAGAGACCCGATTAGATCATTTTATATTTTGGTTAATATAAGAATTCGGCGAAATTCTATCACATTTGTTCAATTTACGTCGCTCTTATTTCAGATAGCGTATTGGGCTAGGCGGCATCTTCAAAGGTGTGGAATGGCGAGTAAAATGCACTATTAAACTTCTAGGGTAGGGCGAACAGAGACCCGATTAGATCATTTTACATTAAGGTTAATATAAGAATTCAGGGAAATTCTATCACATTTGTTCAATTTACGTCCCTCCTATTTCAGATAGCGTATTGGGCTAAGCGGCATCTCAAAGCGCATGAAATGGCGAGAAAATGCACTATTAAGCTTCTAGGGTAGGGCAAACTGAGACCCGATTAGATCATTTTATATTATGGTTAATAATAGAATTCAGTGAAATTCTATCACATTTGTTCAAGTTACATCGCTCCTATTTCAGGTAGCGTATTGGGCTAAGCGGCACCTCAAAGCGCATGAAATGGCGAGTAAAATGCACTATTAAACTTCTGGGGTAGGGCAAACAGAGACCCGAATAGATCATTTTATATTTTGGTTAATATAAGAATTCAGCGAAATTCTATCACATTTGTTCAATTTACGTCGCTCCTATTTCAGATAGCATATTGGGCTAAGCGGCACCTCAAAGCGCATGAAATGGCGAGTAAAATGCACTGCTAAACTTCTAGGGTAGGGCAAACAGAGACCCGATTAGATCATTTTATATTATGGTTAATTTAAGAATTCTGCGAAATTCTATCACATTTGTTCAATTTACGTCGCTCCTATTTCAGATAGGGTACGGGGCTAGGCGGCATCTTAAAGCGCATGGAATGGGGAGGAAAATATACTATCAAACTTCTATGATAGGGCAATCAGAGACCCGATTAGATCATTTTATATTATGGTTAATAAAACAATTCAGCGAAATTCTATCACATTTGTTCAATTTACATCGCTCCTATTTCAGGTAGCGTATTTGGCTAAGCGGCATCTCAAAGCGCATGAGATGACGAGTGAAATGGACTATTAAGCTTCTAGGCTAGGGTGAACGGAGACCCGATTAGATCATTTTACATTATGGTTAATAAAAGAATGCAGCGAAATACTATCACATTTGTTAAATTTACATCGCTCCTATTTCAGATAGCGTATTGGGCTATGCGGCATCTCAGTGCGCATGAACTGGCGAGTAAGATGCACTATCAAACTTCTAGGGTAGGGCAAACAGAGACCCGATTAGATCATTTTATATTATGGTTAATTTAAGAATTCAGCGAGATTCTATCACATTTGTTCAATTTACGTCGCTCCTATTTCAGATAGCGTATTGGGCTAAGCGGCATCTCAAAGCGCATGAATGGCGAGTAAAATGCACTATTAAACTTCTAGGGTAGGGCAAACAGAGACCCGATTAGATCATTCTATATTATGGTTAATTTAAGAATTCTGTGAACTTCTATCACATTTGTTCAATTTACGTCGCTCCTATTTCAGATAGCGTACTGGGCTAGGCGGCATCTTAAAGCGCGTGGAATGGGGAGGAAAATATACTATTAAACTTCTATGATAGGGCAATCAGAGACCCGATTAGATCATTTTATATTTTGGTTAATATAAGAATTCAGCGAAATTCTATCACATTTGTTCAATTTACGTCGCTCCTATTTCAGATAGAATATTGGGCTAAGCGGCCCCTCAAAGCGCATGAAATGGTGAGTAAAATGCACTATTAAACTTGTAGGGTAGGGCAAACAGAGACCCGATTAGACGATTTTATATTTTGGTTAATATAAGAATTCAGCGAAACTCTATCACATTTGTTCAATTTACGTCGCTCCTATTTCAGATCGCGTATTGGGCTAAGCGGCATCTCAAAGCGCATGAAATGTCGAGTGAAATGCACTATTACCCTTCTAGGGTAGGGCGTAAAGAGACCCGATTAGATCATTTTACATTAAGGTTAATATAAGAATTCAGGGAAATTCTATCACATTTGTTCAATTTACATCGCTCCTATTTCAGATAGCGTATTGGGCTAAGCGGCATCTCAAAGCGCATGAAATGACGAGTAAAATGCATTATTAAACTTGTAGGGTAGGGCAAACAGAGACCCGATTAGATCATTTTATATTATGGTTAATTTAAGAATTCAGCAAAATTCTATCACATTTGTTCAATTTACGTCGCTCCTACTTCAGATAGCGTATTGCGCTAAGCGGCATCTCAAAGCGCATGAAATGACGAGTAAAATGCATTATTAAACTTCTAGGGTAGGGCAAACAGAGACCCGATTAGATCATTTTATATTATGGTTAATTTAAGAATTCTGCGAAATTCTATCACATTTGTTCAATTTACATCGCTCCTATTTCAGATAGCGTACTGGGCTAGGCGGCATCTTACAGCGGGTGGAATGGGGAGGAAAATATACTATTAAACTTCTATGATAGGGCAATCAGAGACCCGATTAGATCATTTTATATTATGGTGAATTTAAGAATTCTGCGAAATTATATCACATTTGTTCAATTTACGTCGCTCCTATTTCAGATAGCGTATTGGGCTAAACGGCATCTCAAAGCGCATGAATGGCGAGTAAAATGCACTATTAAACTTCTAGGGTAGGGCAAACAGAGACCCGATTAGATCATTTTATATTATGGTTAATTTAAGAATTCAGCAAAATTCTACCACATTTGTACAATTTACGTCGTTCCTATTTCAGATAGCGTACTGGGCTAGGCGGCATCTTAAAGCGCGTGGAATGGCGAGTAAAATGCACCATTAAACTTCTATGATAGGGCAATCAAAGACCCGATTAGATCATTTTATATTTTGGTTAATATAAGAATTCAGCGAAATTCTATCACATTTGTTCAATTTACGTCGCTCCTATTTCAGATAGCGTATTGGGCTAAGCGGCATCTCAAAACGCATGAATGGCGAGTAAAATGCACTATTAAACTTCTAGGGTAGGGCAAACAGAGACCCGATTAGATCATTTTATATTATGGTTAATTAAGAATTCAGCGAAATTCTATCACATTTGTTCAATTTACGTCGCTCCTATTTCAGATAGCGTATTGGGCTAAGCGGCATCTCAAAGCGCATGAAATGGCGAGTAAAATGCACTATTAATCTTCTAGGGTAGGGCAAACAGAGACTCGATTAGATCATTTTTTATTATGGTTAATTTAAGAATTCAGCAAAATTCTATCACATTTGTTCAATTTACGTCGCTCCTATTTCAGATAGCGTACTGGGATAGGTGGCATCTTAAAGCGCGTGGAATGGCGAGTAAAATGCACTATTAAACTTCTATGATAGGGCAATCAGAGACCCGATTACATCATTTTATATTTTGGTTAATATAAGAATTCAGCGAAATTCTATCACATTTGTTCAATTTACGTCGCTCCTATTTCAGATAGCGTATTGGGCTAAGCGGCATCTCAAAGCGCATGAAATGACGAGTGAAATGCACTATTAAACTTCTAGGGTAGGGCGAACAGGGACCTGATTGGATCATTTTACATTAAGGTTAATATAAGAATTCAGGGAAATTCTATCACATTTGTTCAATTTACGTCGCTCCTATTTCAGATAGCGTACTGGGCTAGGCGCCATCTTCAAAGGCGTGGAATGGCGAGTAAAATGCACTATTAAACTTCTATGATAGGGCAATCAGAGACCCGATTAGATCATTTTATATTTTGCTTAATATAAGAATTCAGCGAAATTCTATCACATTTGTTCAATTTACGTCGCTCCTATTTCAGATAGAATATTGGGCTAAGCGGCACCTCAAAGCGCATGAAGTGGTGAGTAATATGCACTATTAAACTTGTAGGGTAGGGCAAACAGAGACCCGATTAGATGATTTTATATTTTGGTTCATATAAGTATTCAGCGAAAGTCTATCACATTTGTTCAATTTACGTCGCTCCTATTTCAGATCGCGTATTGGGCTAAGCGGCTTCTCAAAGCGCATGAAATGTCGAGTGAAATGCACTATTACCCTTCTAGGGTAGGGCGAACAGAGACCCGATTAGATCATTTTACATTAAGGTTAATATAAGAATTCAGGGAAATTCTATGACATTTGTTCAATTTACGTCGCTCCTATTTCGGATAGCGTACTGGGCTAGGCGGCATCTTAAAGCGCGTGGAATGGAAAGTAAAATGCACTATTAAACTTCTATGATAGGGCAATCAGAGACCCGATTAGATCATTTTATATTTTGGTTAATATAAGAATTCGGCGAAATTCTATCACATTTGTTCAATTTACGTCGCTCCTATTTCAGATAGCGTATTGGGCTAAGCGGCATCTCAAAGCGCATGTATGGCGAGTAAAATGCACTATTAAACTTCTAGGGTAGGGCAAACAGAGACCCGATTAGATCATTCTATATTATGGTTAATTTAAGAATTCTGTGAACTTCTATCACATTTGTTCAATTTACGTCGCTCCTATTTCAGATAGCGTACTGGGCTAGGCGGCATCTTAAAGCGCGTGGAATGGGGAGGAAAATATACTATTAAACTTCTATGATAGGGCAATCAGAGACCCGATTATATCATTTTATATTTTGGTTAATATAAGAATTCAGCGAAATTCTATCACATTTGTTCAATTTACGTCGCTCCTATTTCAGATAGCGTATTGGGCTAAGCGGCATTTCAAAGCGCATGAAATGACGAGTGAAATGCACTATTAAACTTCTATGTTAGGGCAATCAGAGACCCGATTAGATCATTTTATATTTTGGTTAATATAAGAATTCAGCGAAATTCTATCACATTTGTTCAATTTACGTCGCTCCTATTTCAGATAGCGTACTGGGCTAGGCGGCATCTTCAAAGGCGTGGAATGGCGAGTAAAATGCACTATTAAACTTCTATGATAGGGCAATCAGAGACCCGATTAGATCATTTTATATTTTGGTTAATATAAGAATTCAGCGAAATTCTATCACATTTGTTCAATTTACATCGCTCCTATTTCAGATAGCGTATTGGGCTAAACGGCATCTCAAAGGGCATGAAATGGCGAGTAAAATGCACTACTAAACTTCTAGGGTAGGGCAAACAGAGACCCGATTAGATCATTTTATATTATGGTTAATTTAAGAATTCTGCGAAATTCTATCACATTTGTTCAATTTACGTCGCTCCTATTTCAGATAGGGTACGGGGCTAGGCGGCATCTTAAAGCGCATGGAATGGGGAGGAAAATATACTATCAAACTTCTATGATAGGGCAATCAGAGACCCGATTAGATCATTTTATATTTTGGTTAATATAAGAATTCAGCGAAATTCTATCACATTTGTTCAATTTACGTCGCTCCTATTTCAGATAGAATATTGGGCTAAGCGGCACCTCAAAGCGCATGAAATGGTGAGTAAAATGCACTATTAAACTTGTAGGGTAGGGCAAACAGAGACCCGATTAGATGATTTTATATTTTGGTTAATATAAGGATTCAGCGAAACTCTATCACATTTGTTCAATTTACGTCGCTCCTATTTCAGATCGCGTATTGGGCTAAGCGGCATCTCAAAGCGCATGAAATGTCGAGTGAAATGCACTATTACCCTTCTGGGGTAGTGCGAACAGAGACCCGATTAGATCATTTTACATTAAGGTTAATATAAGAATTCAGGGAAATTCTATGACATTTGTTCAATTTACGTCGCTCCTATTCCGGATAGCGTACTGGGCTAGGCGGCATCTTAAAGCGCGTGGAATGGAAAGTAAAATGCACTATTAAACTTCTATGATAGGGCAATCAGAGACCCGATTAGATCATTTTATATTTTGGTTAATATAAGAATTCGGCGAAATTCTATCACATTTGTTCAATTTACGTCGCTCCTATTTCAGATAGCGTATTGGGCTAAGCGGCATCTCAAAGCGCATGTATGGCGAGTAAAATGCACTATTAAACTTCTAGGGTAGGGCAAACAGAGACCCGATTAGATCATTCTATATTATGGTTAATTTAAGAATTCTGTGAACTTCTATCACATTTGTTCAATTTACGTCGCTCCTATTTCAGATAGCGTACTGGGCTAGGCGGCATCTTAAAGCGCGTGGAATGGGGAGGAAAATATACTATTAAACTTCTATGATAGGGCAATCAGAGACCCGATTAGATCATTTTATATTTTGGTTAATATAAGAATTCAGCGAAATTCTATCACATTTGTTCAATTTACGTCGCTCCTATTCCAGATAGCGTATTGGGCTAAGCGGCATTTCAAAGCGCATGAAATGACGAGTGAAATGCACTATTAAACTTCTATGTTAGGGCAATCAGAGACCCGATTAGATCATTTTATATTTTGGTTAATATAAGAATTCAGCGAAATTCTATCACATTTGTTCAATTTACGTCGCTCCTATTTCAGATAGCGTACTGGGCTAGGCGGCATCCTCAAAGGCGTGGAATGGCGAGTAAAATGCACTATTAAACTTCTATGATAGGGCAATCAGAGACCCGATTAGATCATTTTATATTTTGGTTAATATAAGAATTCAGCGAAATTCTATCACATTTGTTCAATTTACATCGCTCCTATTTCAGATAGCGTATTGGGCTAAACGGCATCTCAAAGGGCATGAAATGGCGAGTAAAATGCACTACTAAACTTCTAGGGTAGGGCAAACAGAGACCCGAATAGACCATTTTATATTATGGTTAATTTAAGAATTCAGCAAAATTCTATCACATTTGTTCAATTTACATCGCTCCTATTCCAGATAGCGTATTGGGCTAAGCGGCATTTCAAAGCGCATGAAATGACGAGTGAAATGCACTATTAAACTTCTATGTTAGGGCAATCAGAGACCCGATTAGATCATTTTATATTTTGGTTAATATAAGAATTCTGCGAAATTCTATCACATTTGTTCAATTTACGTCGCTCCTATTTCAGATAGCGTACTGGGATAGGCGGCATCTTAAAGCGCGTGGAATGGCGAGTAAAATGCACTATTAAATTTCTATGGTAGGGCAATCAGAGACCCGATTAGATCATTTTATATTTTGGTTAATATAAGAATTCAGCGAAATTCTATCACATTTGTTCGATTTACGTCGCTCCTATTTCAGATAGCGTATTGGGCTAAGCGGCATCTCAAAGCGCATGAAATGGCGAGTAAAATGCACTATTAAACTTCTAGGGTAGGGCAAACAGAGACCCGAATAGACCATTTTATATTATGGTTAATTTGAGAATTCATCAAAATTCGATCACTTTTGTTCAATTTACGTCGCTCCTATTTCAGATAGCGTACTGGGATAGGCGGCATCTTAAAGCGCGTGGAATGTCGAGTAAAATGCACTATTAAACTTCTATGATAGGGCAATCAGAGACCCGATTAGATCATTTTATATTTTGGTTAATATAAGAATTCAGCGAAATTCTATCACATTTGTTCAATTTACGTCGCTCCTATTTCAGATAGCGTACGGGGCTAGGCGCTATCTTCAAAGGCGTGGAATGGCGAGTAAAATGCACTATTAAACATCTATGATAGGGCAATCAGAGACCCGACTAGATCATTTTATATTTTGGTTAATATAAGAATTCAGCGAAATTCTATCACATTTGTTCAACATACGTCGCTCCTATTTCAGATAGCGTATTGGGCTAAGCGGCATCTCAAAGCGCATGAAATGACGAGTAAAATGTATTATTAAACTTCTAGGGTAGGGCAAACAGAGACCCGATTAGATCATTTTATATTATGGTTAATTTAAGAATTCAGCAAAATTCTATCACATTTGTTCAATTTACGTCGCTCCTATTTCAGACAGCGTACTGGGATAGGCGGCATCTTAAAGCGCGTGGAATGGCGAGTAAAAGGCACTATTAAACTTCTATGATAGGGCAATCAGAGACCCGATTAGATCATTTTATATTTTGGTTAATATAAGAATTCGGCGAAATTCTATCACATTTGTTCAATTTACGTCGCTCCTATTTCAGATAGCGTATTGGGCTAGGCGGCATCTTCAAAGGTGTGGAATGGCGAGTAAAATGCACTATTAAACTTCTAGGGTAGGGCGAACAGAGACCCGATTAGATCATTTTACATTAAGGTTAATATAAGAATTCAGGGAAATTCTATCACATTTGTTCAATTTACGTCCCTCCTATTTCAGATAGCGTATTGGGCTAAGCGGCATCTCAAAGCGCATGAAATGGCGAGAAAATGCACTATTAAGCTTCTAGGGTAGGGCAAACTGAGACCCGATTAGATCATTTTATATTATGGTTAATAATAGAATTCAGTGAAATTCTATCACATTTGTTCAAGTTACATCGCTCCTATTTCAGGTAGCGTATTGGGCTAAGCGGCATCTCAACGCGCATGAAATGACGAGTAAAATGCATTGCTAAACTTCTAGGGTTGGGCAAACAGAGACCCGATTAGATCATTTTATATTATGGTTAATTTAAGAATTCAGCAAAATTCTATCACATTAGTTCAATTTACGTCTCTCCTATTTCAAATAGCGTACTGGGATAGGCGGCATCTTAAAGCACGTGGAATGGCGAGTAAAATGCACTATTAAATTTCTATGGTAGGGCAATCAGAGACCCGATTAGATCATTTTATATTTTGATTAATATAAGAATTCAGCGAAATTCTATCACATTTGTTCGATTTACGTCGCTCCTATTTCAGATAGCGTATTGGGCTAAGCGGCATCTCAAAGCGCATGAAATGACGAGTAAAATGCATTATTAAAATTCATGTGTAGAGCAAACAGAGACCCGATTAGATCATTTTATATTATGGTTAATTTAAGAATTCTGCGAAATTCTATCACATTTGTTCAATTTACGTCGCTCCTATTTCAGATAGCGTACTGGGCTAGGCGGCATCCTAAAGCGCGTGGAATGGGGAGGAAAATATACTATCAAACTTCTATGATAGGGCAATCAGAGACCCGATTAGATCATTTTATATTTTGGTTAATATAAGAATTCAGCGAAATTCTATCACATTTGTTCAATTTACGTCGCTCCTATTTCAGAAAGCATATTGGGCTAAGCGGCACCTCAAAGCGCATGAAATGGCGAGTAAAATGCACTATTAAACTTCTGGGGTAGGGCAAACAGAGACCCGAATAGATCATTTTATATTTTGGTTAATATAAGAATTCAGCGAAATTCTATCACATTTGTTCAATTTACGTCGCTCCTATTTCAGATAGCATATTGGGCTAAGCGGCACCTCAAAGCGCATGAAATGGCGAGTAAAATGCACTATTAAACTTCTAGGGTAGGGCAAACAGAGACCCGAATAGACCATTTTATACTTTGGTTAAGTTAAGAATTCAGCAAAATTCTATCACATTTGTTCAATTTACGTCGCTCCTATTTCAGATAGCGTACTGGGATAGGCGGCATCTTAAAGCGCGTGGAATGGCGAGTAAAATGCACTATTAAATTTCTTTGATAGGGCAATCAGACACCCGATTGGATCATTTTATATTTTGGTTAATATAAGAATTCAGCGAAATTCTTTCACATTTGTTCAATTTACATCGCTCCTATTTCAGGTAGCGTATTGGGCTAAGCGGCATCTCAAAGCGCATGAAATGACGAGTAAAATGCATTATTAAACTTCTAGGGTAGGGCAAACAGAGACCCGATTAGATCATTTTATATTATGGTTAATTTAAGAATTCAGCAAAATTCTATCACATTTGTTCAATTTACGTCGCTCCTATTTCAGACAGCGTACTGGGATAGGCGGCATCTTAAAGCGCGTGGAATGGCGAGTAAAATGCACTATTAAACTTCTATGATAGGGCAATCAGAGGCCCGACTAGATCATTTTATATTTTGGTTAATATAAGAATTCAGCGAAATACTATCACATTTGTTCAATTTACATCGCTCCTATTTCAGGTAGCGTATTGGGCTAAGCGGCATCTCAAAGCGCATGAAATGGCGAGTAAAACGCACTATTAATCTTCTAGGGTAGGGCGAACAGAGACCCGATTAGATCATTTTACATTATGGTTAATAAAAGAATGCAGCGAAATACTATCACATTTGTTAAATTTACATCGCTCCTATTTCAGATAGCGTATTGGGCTAAGCGGCATCTCAAAGCGAATGAAAGGACGAGTAAAATGTATTATTAAACTTCTAGGGTAGGGCAAACAGAGACCCGATTAGATCATTTTATATTATGGTTAATAAAAGAATTCAGCGAAATTCTATCACATTTGTTCAATTTACATCGCTCCTATTTCAGGTAGCGTATTTGGCTAAGCGGCATCTCAAAGCGCATGAAATGACGAGTGAAATGGACTATTAAGCTTCTAGGGTAGGGTGAACGGAGACCCGATTAGATCATTTTACATTATGGTTAATAAAAGAATGCAGCGAAATACTATCACATTTGTTAAATTTACATCGCTCCTATTTCAGGTAGCGTATTGGGCTAAGCGGCATCTCAAAGCGCATGAAATGACGAGTAAAATGCATTATTAAACTTCTAGGGTAGGGCAAACAGAGACCCGATTAGATCATTTTATATTATGGTTAATTTAAGAATTCTGCGAAATTCTATCACATTTGTTCAATTTACGTCGCTCCTATTTCAGATAGGGTACGGGGCTAGGCGGCATCTTAAAGCGCATGGAATGGGGAGGAAAATATACTATCAAACTTCTATGATAGGGCAATCAGAGACCCGATTAGATCATTTTATATTTTGGTTAATATAAGAATTCAGCGAAATTCTATCACATTTGTTCAATTTACGTCGCTCCTATTTCAGATAGCGTATTGGGCTAGGCGGCATCTTCAAAGGTGTGGAATGGCGAGTAAAATGCACTATTAAACTTCTATGATAGGGCAATCAGAGACCCGACTATATCATTTTATATTTTGGTTAATATAAGAATTCAGCGAAATTCTATCACATTTGTTCAATTTACGTCGCTCCTATTTCAGATAGCATATTGGGCTAAGCGGCACCTCAAAACGCATGAAATGGCGAGTAAAATGCACTATTAAACTTCTGGGGTTTTCAAACAGAGACCCGACTAGATCATTTTATATTTTGGTTAATATAAGAATTCAGCGAAATTCTATCACATTTGTTCAATTTACGTCGCTCCTATTTCACATAGCATATTGGGCTAAGCGGCACCTCAAAGCGCATGAAATGTCGAGTAAAATGCACTATTAAACTTCTAGGGTAGGGCAAACAGAGACCCGAATAGATCATTTTATATTTTGGTTAATATAAGAATTCAGCGAAATTCTATCACATTTGTTCAATTTACATCGCTCCCATTTCAGGTAGCGTATTGGGCTAAGCGGCATCTCAAAGCGCATGAAACGACGAGTAAAATGCATTATTAAACTTCTAGGGTAGGGCAAACAGAGACCCGATTAGATCATTTTATATTATGGTTAATTTAAGAATTCAGCAAAATTCTATCACATTTGTTCAATTTACGTCGCTCCTATTTCAGATAGCGTACAGGGATAGGCGGCATCTTAAAGCGCGTGGAATGGCGAGTAAAATGCACTATTAAACTTCTATGGTAGGGCAATCATAGACCCGATTAGATCATTTTATATTTTGGTTAATATAAGAATTCAGCGAAATTCTATCACATTTGTTCAATTTCCGTCGCTCCTATTTCAGATAGCGTATTGAGCTAAGCGGCATCTCAAAGCGCATGAAATGACGAGTGAAATGCACTATTAAACTTCTAGGGTAGGGCGAACAGAGACCTGATTAGATCATTTTACATTAAGGTTAATATAAGAATTCAGGGAAATTCTATCACATATGTTCAATTTACGTCGCTCCTATTTCAGATAGCGTACTGGGCTAGGCGGTATCTTCAAAGGCGTGGAATGGCGAGTAAAATGCACTATTAAACTTCTATGATAGGGCAATCAGAGACCCGATTAGATCATTTTATATTTTGGTTAATATAAGAATTCAGCGAAATTCTATCACATTTGTTCAATTTACGTCGCTCCTATTCCGGATAGCGTACTGGGCTAGGCGGCATCTTAAAGCGCGTGGAATGGCAAGTAAAATGCACTATTAAACTTCTATGATAGGGCAATCAGAGACCCGATTAGATCATTTTATATTTTGGTTAATATAAGAATTCAGCGAAATTCTATCACATTTGTTCAATTTACGTCGCTCCTATTTCAGATAGCATATTGGGCTAAGCGGCACCTCAAAGCGCATGAAATGGCGAGTAAAATGCATTATTAAACTTCTGGGGTAGGGCAAACAGAGACCCGAATAGATCATTTTATATTTTGGTTAATATAAGAATTCAGCGAAATTCTATCACATTTGTTCAATTTACGTCCCTCCTATTTCAGATAGCGTACTGGGATAGGCGGCATCTTAAAGCGCGTGGAATGGCGAGTAAAATGCACTATTAAACTTCTATGGTAGGGCAATCAGAGACCCGATTAGATCATTTTATATTTTGGTTAATATAAGAATTCAGCGAAATTCTATCACATTTGTTCAATTTACGTCGCTCCTATTTCAGATAGCGTATTGGGCTAAGCGGCATCTCAAAGCGCATGAAATGACGAGTAAAATGCATTATTAAAATTCTAGTGTAGAGCAAACAGAGACCCGATTAGATCATTTTATATTATGGTTAATTTAAGAATTCTGCGAAATTCTATCACATTTGTTCAATTTACGTCGCTCCTATTTCAGAAAGCGTACTGGGCTAGGCGGCATCTTAAAGCGCGTGGAATGGGGAGGAAAATATACTATCAAACTTCTATGATAGGGCAATCAGAGACCCGATTAGATCATTTTATATTTTGGTTAATATAAGAATTCAGCGAAATTCTATCACATTTGTTCAATTTACGTCGCTCCTATTTCAGATAGCATATTGGGCTAAGCGGCACCTCAAAGCGCATGAAATGGCGAGTAAAATGCACTATTAAACTTCTGGGGTTTTCAAACAGAGACCCGAATAGATCATTTTATATTTTGGTTAATATAAGAATTCAGCGAAATTCTATCACATTTGTTCAATTTACGTCGCTCCTATTTCAGATAGCATATTGGGCTAAGCGGCAAATCAAAGCGCATGAAATGGCGAGTAAAATGCACTATTAAACTTCTAGGGTAGGGCAAACAGAGACCCGAATAGACAATTTTATATTATGGTTAATTTGAGAATTCATCAAAATTCGATCACTTTTGTTCAATTTACGTCGCTCCTATTTCAGATAGCGTACTGGGATAGGCGGCATCTTAAAGCGCGTGGAATGGCGAGTAAAATGCACTATTAAACTTCTATGATAGGGCAATCAGAGACCCGATTAGATCATTTTATATTTTGGTTAATATAAGAATTCAGCGAAATTCTATCACATTTGTTCAATTGACGTCGCTCCTATTTCAGGTAGCGTATTGGGCTATGCGGCATCTCAGTGCGCATGAAATGGCGAGTAAAAGGCACTATTAAACTTCTAGGGTAGGGCAAACAGAGACCCGATTAGATCATTTTATATTATGGTTAATAAAAGAATTCAGCGAAATTCTATCACATTTGTTCAATTTACATCGCTCCTATTTCAGATAGCGTATTGGGCTAAGCGGCATCTCAAAGCGCATGAAATGGCGAGTAAAATGCACTACTAAACTTCTAGGGTAGGGCAAACAGAGACCCGAATAGACCATTTTATATTATGGTTAATTTAAGAATTCAGCAAAATTCTATCACATTTGTTCAATTTACGTCGCTCCTATTTCAGATAGCGTACTGGGATAGGCGGCATCTTAAAGCGCGTGGAATGGCGAGTAAAATGCACTATTAAACTTCTTTGATGGGGCAATCAGACACCCGATTAGATCATTTTATATTATGGTTAATTTAAGAATTCAGCAAAATTCTATCACATTTGTTCAATTTACGTCGCTCCTATTTCAGATAGCGTACTGGGATAGGCGGCATCTTAAAGCGCGTGGAATGGCGAGTAAAATGCACTATTAAACTTCTATGGTAGGGCAATCCGAGACCCGATTAGATCATTTTATATTTTGGTCAATATAAGAATTCTGCGAAATTCTATCACATTTGTTCAATTTACGTCGCTCCTATTTCAGATAGCGTACTGGGATAGGCGGCATCTTAAAGCGCGTGGAATGGCGAGTAAAATGCACTATTAAACTTCTATGGTAGGGCAATCAGAGACCCGATTAGATCAATTTATATTTTGGTTAATATAAGAATTCAGCGAAATTCTATCACATTTGTTCAATTTACGTCGCTCCTATTTCAGATAGCGTACTGGGATAGGCGGCATCTTAAAGCGCGTGGAATGGCGAGTAAAATGCACTATTAAACTTCTTTGATAGGGCAATCAGACACCCGATTGGATCATTTTATATTTTGGTTAATATAAGAATTCAGCGAAATTCTATCACATTTGTTCAATTTACATCGCTCCTATTTCAGGTAGCGTATTGGGCTAAGCGGCATCTCAAAGCGCATGAAATGACGAGTAAAATGCATTATTAAACTTCTAGGGTAGGGCAAACAGAGACCCGATTAGATCATTTTATATTATGGTTAATTTAAGAATTCAGCAAAATTCTATCACATTTGTTCAATTTACGTCGCTCCTATTTCAGATAGCGTACTGGGATAGGCGGCATCTTAAAGCGCGTGGAATGGCGAGTAAAATGCACTGTTAAACTTCTATGATAGGGCAATCAGAGACCCGAATAGATCATTTTATATTTTGGTTAATATAAGAATTCGGCGAAATTCTATCACATTTGTTCAATTTACGTCGCTCCTATTTCAGATAGCGTATTGGGCTAGGCGGCATCTTCAAAGGTGTGGAATGGCGAGTAAAATGCACTATTAAACTTCTATGATAGGGCAATCAGAGACCCGACTAGATCATTTTATATTTTGGTTAATATAAGAATTCAGCGAAATTCTATCACATTTGTTCAATTTACGTCGCTCCTATTTCACATAGCATATTGGGCTAAGCGGCACGTCAAAGCGCATGAAATGTCGAGTAAAATGCACTATTAAACTTCTAGGGTAGGGCAAACAGAGACCCGAATAGATCATTTTATATTTTGGTTAATATAAGAATTCAGCGAAATTCTATCACATTTGTTCAATTTACATCGCTCCCATTTCAGGTAGCGTATTGGGCTAAGCGGCATCTCAAAGCGCATGAAATGACGAGTAAAATGCATTATTAATCTTCTAGGGTAGGGCAAACAGAGACCCGATTAGATCATTTTATATTATGGTTAATTTAAGAATTCAGCAAAATTCTATCACATTTGTTCAATTTACGTCGCTCCTATTTCAGATAGCGTACAGGGATAGGCGGCATCTTAAAGCGCGTGGAATGGCGAGTAAAATGCACTATTAAACTTCTATGGTAGGGCAATCATAGACCCGATTAGATCATTTTATATTTTGGTTAATATAAGAATTCAGTGAAATTCTATCACATTTGTTCAATTTACGTCGCTCCTATTTCAGATAGCATATTGGGCTAAGCGGCACCTCAAAACGCATGAAATGGCGAGTAAAATGCACTATTAAACTTCTGGGGTTTTCAAACAGAGACCCGAATAGATCATTTTATATTTTGGTTAATATAAGAATTCAGCGAAATTCTATCACATTTGTTCAATTTACGTCGCTCCTATTTCAGATAGCATATTGGGCTAAGCGGCACCTCAAAGCGCATGAAATGGCGAGTAAAATGCACTATTAAACTTCTAGGGTAGGGCAAACAGAGACCCGAATAGACCATTTTATATTATGGTTAATTTGAGAATTCATCAAAATTCGATCACTTTTGTTCAATTTACGTCGCTCCTATTTCAGATAGCGTACTGGGATAGGCGGCATCTTAAAGCGCGTGGAATGGCGAGTAAAATGCACTGTTAAACTTCTATGATAGGGCAATCAGAGACCCGAATAGATCATTTTATATTTTGGTTAATATAAGAATTCGGCGAAATTCTATCACATTTGTTCAATTTACGTCGCTCCTATTTCAGATAGCGTATTGGGCTAGGCGGCATCTTCAAAGGTGTGGAATGGCGAGTAAAATGCACTATTAAACTTCTATGATAGGGCAATCAGAGACCCGACTAGATCATTTTATATTTTGGTTAATATAAGAATTCAGCGAAATTCTATCACATTTGTTCAATTTACGTCGCTCCTATTTCAGATAGCATATTGGGCTAAGCGGCACCTCAAAGCGCATGAAATGTCGAGTAAAATGCACTATTAAACTTCTAGGGTAGGGCAAACAGAGACCCGAATAGATCATTTTATATTTTGGTTAATATAAGAATTCAGCGAAATTCTATCACATTTGTTCAATTTACATCGCTCCCATTTCAGGTAGCGTATTGGGCTAAGCGGCATCTCAAAGCGCATGAAACGACGAGTAAAATGCATTATTAAACTTCTAGGGTAGGGCAAACAGAGACCCGATTAGATCATTTTATATTATGGTTAATTTAAGAATTCAGCAAAATTCTATCACATTTGTTCAATTTACGTCGCTCCTATTTCAGATAGCGTACAGGGATAGGCGGCATCTTAAAGCGAGTGGAATGGCGAGTAAAATGCACTATTAAACTTCTATGGTAGGGCAATCATAGACCCGATTAGATCATTTTATATTTTGGTTAATATAAGAATTCAGCGAAATTCTATCACATTTGTTCAATTTCCGTCGCTCCTATTTCAGATAGCGTATTGGGCTAAGCGGCATCTCAAAGCGCATGAAATGACGAGTGAAATGCACTATTAAACTTCTAGGGTAGGGCGAACAGAGACCTGATTAGATCATTTTACATTAAGGTTAATATAAGAATTCAGGGAAATTCTATCACATATGTTCAATTTACGTCGCTCCTATTTCAGATAGCGTACTGGGCTAGGCGGTATCTTCAAAGGCGTGGAATGGCGAGCAAAATGCACTATTAAACTTCTATGATAGGGCAATCAGAGACCCGATTAGATCATTTTATATTTTGGTTAATATAAGAATTCAGCGAAATTCTATCACATTTGTTCAATTTACGTCGCTCCTATTCCGGATAGCGTACTGGGCTAGGCGGCATCTTAAAGCGCGTGGAATGGCAAGTAAAATGCACTATTAAACTTCTATGATAGGGCAATCAGAGACCCGATTAGATCATTTTATATTTTGGTTAATATAAGAATTCAGCGAAATTCTATCACATTTGTTCAATTTACGTCGCTCCTATTTCAGATAGCATATTGGGCTAAGCGGCACCTCAAAGCGCATGAAATGGCGAGTAAAATGCACTATTAAACTTCTAGGGTAGGGCAAACAGAGACCCGAATAGACCATTTTATATTATGGTTAATTTGAGAATTCATCAAAATTCGATCACTTTTGTTCAATTTACGTCGCTCCTATTTCAGATAGCGTACTGGGATAGGCGGCATCTTAAAGCGCGTGGAATGGCGAGTAAAATGCACTATTAAACTTCTATGATAGGGCAATCAGAGACCCGATTAGATCATTTTATATTTTGGTTAATATAAGAATTCAGCGAAATTCTATCACATTTGTTCAATTAACGTCGCTCCTATTTCAGGCAGCGTATTGGGCTATGCGGCATCTCAGTGCGCATGAAATGACGAGTAAAAGGCACTATTAAACTTCTAGGGTAGGGCAAACAGAGACCCGATTAGATCATTTTATATTATGGTTAATAAAAGAATTCAGCGAAATTCTATCACATTTGTTCAATTTACATCGCTCCTATTTCAGATAGCGTATTGGGCTAAGCGGCATCTCAAAGCGCATGAAATGGCGAGTAAAATGCACTACTAAACTTCTAGGGTAGGGCAAACAGAGACCCGAATAGACCATTTTATATTATGGTTAATTTAAGAATTCAGCAAAATTCTATCACATTTGTTCAATTTACGTCGCTCCTATTTCAGATAGCGTACTGGGATAGGCGGCATCTTAAAGCGCGTGGAATGGCGAGTAAAATGCACTATTAAACTTCTATGGTAGGGCAATCAGAGACCCGATTAGATCATTTTATATTTTGGTTAATATAAGAATTCAGCGAAATTCTATCACATTTGTTCGATTTACGTCGCTCCTATTTCAGATAGCGTATTGGGCTAAGCGGCATCTCAAAGCGCATGAAATGGCGAGTAAAATGCACTATTAAACTTCTGGGGTTTTCAAACAGAGACCCGATTAGATCATTTTATATTTTGGTTAATATAAGAATTCAGTGAAATTCTATCACATTTGTTCAATTTACGTCGCTCCTATTTCAGATAGCATATTGGGCTAAGCGGCACCTCAAAGCGCATGAAATGGCGAGTAAAATGCACTATTAAACTTCTGGGGTTTTCAAACAGAGACCCGAATAGATCATTTTATATTTTGGTTAATATAAGAATTCAGCGAAATTCTATCACATTTGTTCAATTTACGTCGCTCCTATTTCAGATAGCATATTGGGCTAAGCGGCAAATCAAAGCGCATGAAATGGCGAGTAAAATGCACTATTAAACTTCTAGGGTAGGGCAAACAGAGACCCGAATAGACAATTTTATATTATGGTTAATTTGAGAATTCATCAAAATTCGATCACTTTTGTTCAATTTACGTCGCTCCTATTTCAGATAGCGTACTGGGATAGGCGGCATCTTAAAGCGCGTGGAATGGCGAGTAAAATGCACTATTAAACTTCTATGATAGGGCAATCAGAGACCCGATTAGATCATTTTATATTTTGGTTAATATAAGAATTCAGCGAAATTCTATCACATTTGTTCAATTGACGTCGCTCCTATTTCAGGCAGCGTATTGGGCTATGCGGCATCTCAGTGCGCATGAAATGGCGAGTAAAAGGCACTATTAAACTTCTAGGGTAGGGCAAACAGAGACCCGATTAGATCATTTTATATTATGGTTAATAAAAGAATTCAGCGAAATTCTATCACATTTGTTCAATTTACATCGCTCCTATTTCAGATAGCGTATTGGGCTAAGCGGCATCTCAAAGCGCATGAAATGGCGAGTAAAATGCACTACTAAACTTCTAGGGTAGGGCAAACAGAGACCCGAATAGACCATTTTATATTATGGTTAATTTAAGAATTCAGCAAAATTCTATCACATTTGTTCAATTTACGTCGCTCCTATTTCAGATAGCGTACTGGGATAGGCGGCATCTTAAAGCGCGTGGAATGGCGAGTAAAATGCACTATTAAACTTCTTTGATAGGGCAATCAGACACCCGATTGGATCATTTTATATTTTGGTTAATATAAGAATTCAGCGAAATTCTATCACATTTGTTCAATTTACATCGCTCCTATTTCAGGTAGCGTATTGGGCTAAGCGGCATCTCAAAGCGCATGAAATGACGAGTAAAATGCATTATTAAACTTCTAGGGTAGGGCAAACAGAGACCCGATTAGATCATTTTATATTATGGTTAATTTAAGAATTCAGCAAAATTCTATCACATTTGTTCAATTTACGTCGCTCCTATTTCAGATAGCGTACTGGGATAGGCGGCATCTTAAAGCGCGTGGAATGGCGAGTAAAATGCACTGTTAAACTTCTATGATAGGGCAATCAGAGACCCGAATAGATCATTTTATATTTTGGTTAATATAAGAATTCGGCGAAATTCTATCACATTTGTTCAATTTACGTCGCTCCTATTTCAGATAGCGTATTGGGCTAGGCGGCATCTTCAAAGGTGTGGAATGGCGAGTAAAATGCACTATTAAACTTCTATGATAGGGCAATCAGAGACCCGACTATATCATTTTATATTTTGGTTAATATAAGAATTCAGCGAAATTCTATCACATTTGTTCAATTTACGTCGCTCCTATTTCAGATAGCATATTGGGCTAAGCGGCACCTCAAAGCGCATGAAATGTCGAGTAAAATGCACTATTAAACTTCTAGGGTAGGGCAAACAGAGACCCGAATAGATCATTTTATATTTTGGTTAATATAAGAATTCAGCGAAATTCTATCACATTTGTTCAATTTACATCGCTCCCATTTCAGGTAGCGTATTGGGCTAAGCGGCATCTCAAAGCGCATGAAATGACGAGTAAAATGCATTATTAATCTTCTAGGGTAGGGCAAACAGAGACCCGATTAGATCATTTTATATTATGGTTAATTTAAGAATTCAGCAAAATTCTATCACATTTGTTCAATTTACGTCGCTCCTATTTCAGATAGCGTACAGGGATAGGCGGCATCTTAAAGCGCGTGGAATGGCGAGTAAAATGCACTATTAAACTTCTATGGTAGGGCAATCATAGACCCGATTAGATCATTTTATATTTTGGTTAATATAAGAATTCAGTGAAATTCTATCACATTTGTTCAATTTACGTCGCTCCTATTTCAGATAGCATATTGGGCTAAGCGGCACCTCAAAACGCATGAAATGGCGAGTAAAATGCACTATTAAACTTCTGGGGTTTTCAAACAGAGACCCGAATAGATCATTTTATATTTTGGTTAATATAAGAATTCAGCGAAATTCTATCACATTTGTTCAATTTACGTCGCTCCTATTTCAGATAGCATATTGGGCTAAGCGGCACCTCAAAGCGCATGAAATGGCGAGTAAAATGCACTATTAAACTTCTAGGGTAGGGCAAACAGAGACCCGAATAGACCATTTTATATTATGGTTAATTTGAGAATTCATCAAAATTCGATCACTTTTGTTCAATTTACGTCGCTCCTATTTCAGATAGCGTACTGGGATAGGCGGCATCTTAAAGCGCGTGGAATGGCGAGTAAAATGCACTGTTAAACTTCTATGATAGGGCAATCAGAGACCCGAATAGATCATTTTATATTTTGGTTAATATAAGAATTCAGCGAAATTCTATCACATTTGTTCAATTTACGTCGCTCCTATTTCAGATAGCGTATTGGGCTAGGCGGCATCTTCAAAGGTGTGGAATGGCGAGTAAAATGCACTATTAAACTTCTATGATAGGGCAATCAGAGACCCGACTAGATCATTTTATATTTTGGTTAATATAAGAATTCAGCGAAATTCTATCACATTTGTTCAATTTACGTCGCTCCTATTTCAGATAGCATATTGGGCTAAGCGGCACCTCAAAGCGCATGAAATGTCGAGTAAAATGCACTATTAAACTTCTAGGGTAGGGCAAACAGAGACCCGAATAGATCATTTTATATTTTGGTTAATATAAGAATTCAGCGAAATTCTATCACATTTGTTCAATTTACATCGCTCCCATTTCAGGTAGCGTATTGGGCTAAGCGGCATCTCAAAGCGCATGAAATGACGAGTAAAATGCATTATTAAACTTCTAGGGTAGGGCAAACAGAGACCCGATTAGATCATTTTATATTATGGTTAATTTAAGAATTCAGCAAAATTCTATCACATTTGTTCAATTTACGTCGCTCCTATTTCAGATAGCGTACAGGGATAGGCGGCATCTTAAAGCGCGTGGAATGGCGAGTAAAATGCACTATTAAACTTCTATGGTAGGGCAATCATAGACCCGATTAGATCATTTTATATTTTGGTTAATATAAGAATTCAGCGAAATTCTATCACATTTGTTCAATTTCCGTCGCTCCTATTTCAGATAGCGTATTGGGCTAAGCGGCATCTCAAAGCGCATGAAATGACGAGTGAAATGCACTATTAAACTTCTAGGGTAGGGCGAACAGAGACCTGATTAGATCATTTTACATTAAGGTTAATATAAGAATTCAGGGAAATTCTATCACATATGTTCAATTTACGTCGCTCCTATTTCAGATAGCGTACTGGGCTAGGCGGTATCTTCAAAGGCGTGGAATGGCGAGTAAAATGCACTATTAAACTTCTATGATAGGGCAATCAGAGACCCGATTAGATCATTTTATATTTTGGTTAATATAAGAATTCAGCGAAATTCTATCACATTTGTTCAATTTACGTCGCTCCTATTCCGGATAGCGTACTGGGCTAGGCGGCATCTTAAAGCGCGTGGAATGGCAAGTAAAATGCACTATTAAACTTCTATGATAGGGCAATCAGAGACCCGATTAGATCATTTTATATTTTGGTTAATATAAGAATTCAGCGAAATTCTATCACATTTGTTCAATTTACGTCGCTCCTATTTCAGATAGCATATTGGGCTAAGCGGCACCTCAAAGCGCATGAAATGGCGAGTAAAATGCATTATTAAACTTCTAGGGTAGGGCAAACAGAGACCCGAATAGATCATTTTATATTTTGGTTAATATAAGAATTCAGCGAAATTCTATCACATTTGTTCAATTTACGTCCCTCCTATTTCAGATAGCGTACTGGGATAGGCGGCATCTTAAAGCGCGTGGAATGGCGAGTAAAATGCACTATTAAACTTCTATGGTAGGGCAATCAGAGACCCGATTAGATCATTTTATATTTTGGTTAATATAAGAATTCAGCGAAATTCTATCACATTTGTTCGATTTACGTCGCTCCTATTTCAGATAGCGTATTGGGCTAAGCGGCATCTCAAAGCGCATGAAATGACGAGTAAAATGCATTATTAAAATTCTAGTGTAGAGCAAACAGAGACCCGATTAGATCATTTTATATTATGGTTAATTTAAGAATTCTGCGAAATTCTATCACATTTGTTCAATTTACGTCGCTCCTATTTCAGAAAGCGTACTGGGCTAGGCGGCATCTTAAAGCGCGTGGAATGGGGAGGAAAATATACTATCAAACTTCTATGATAGGGCAATCAGAGACCCGATTAGATCATTTTATATTTTGGTTAATATAAGAATTCAGCGAAATTCTATCACATTTGTTCAATTGACGTCGCTCCTATTTCAGGCAGCATATTGGGCTAAGCGGCACCTCAAAGCGCATGAAATGGCGAGTAAAATGCACTATTAAACTTCTGGGGTTTTCAAACAGAGACCCGAATAGATCATTTTATATTTTGGTTAATATAAGAATTCAGCGAAATTCTATCACATTTGTTCAATTTACGTCGCTCCTATTTCAGATAGCATATTGGGCTAAGCGGCAAATCAAAGCGCATGAAATGGCGAGTAAAATGCACTATTAAACTTCTAGGGTAGGGCAAACAGAGACCCGAATAGACCATTTTATATTATGGTTAATTTGAGAATTCATCAAAATTCGATCACTTTTGTTCAATTTACGTCGCTCCTATTTCAGATAGCGTACTGGGATAGGCGGCATCTTAAAGCGCGTGGAATGGCGAGTAAAATGCACTATTAAACTTCTATGATAGGGCAATCAGAGACCCGATTAGATCATTTTATATTTTGGTTAATATAAGAATTCAGCGAAATTCTATCACATTTGTTCAATTGACGTCGCTCCTATTTCAGGCAGCGTATTGGGCTATGCGGCATCTCAGTGCGCATGAAATGGCGAGTAAAAGGCACTATTAAACTTCTAGGGTAGGGCAAACAGAGACCCGATTAGATCATTTTATATTATGGTTAATAAAAGAATTCAGCGAAATTCTATCACATTTGTTCAATTTACATCGCTCCTATTTCAGATAGCGTATTGGGCTAAGCGGCATCTCAAAGCGCATGAAATGGCGAGTAAAATGCACTACTAAACTTCTAGGGTAGGGCAAACAGAGACCCGAATAGACCATTTTATATTATGGTTAATTTAAGAATTCAGCAAAATTCTATCACATTTGTTCAATTTACGTCGCTCCTATTTCAGATAGCGTACTGGGATAGGCGGCATCTTAAAGCGCGTGGAATGGCGAGTAAAATGCACTATTAAACTTCTTTGATAGGGCAATCAGACACCCGATTAGATCATTTTATATTATGGTTAATTTAAGAATTCAGCAAAATTCTATCACATTTGTTCAATTTACGTCGCTCCTATTTCAGATAGCGTACTGGGATAGGCGGCATCTTAAAGCGCGTGGAATGGCGAGTAAAATGCACTATTAAACTTCTATGGTAGGGCAATCCGAGACCCGATTAGATCATTTTATATTTTGGTCAATATAAGAATTCTGCGAAATTCTATCACATTTGTTCAATTTACGTCGCTCCTATTTCAGATAGCGTACTGGGATAGGCGGCATCTTAAAGCGCATGAAATGACGAGTGAAATGCACTATTAAACTTCTAGGGTAGGGCGAACAGAGACCTGATTAGATCATTTTACATTAAGGTTAATATAAGAATTCAGGGAAATTCTATCACATATGTTCAATTTACGTCGCTCCTATTTCAGATAGCGTACTGGGCTAGGCGGTATCTTCAAAGGCGTGGAATGGCGAGTAAAATGCACTATTAAACTTCTATGATAGGGCAATCAGAGACCCGATTAGATCATTTTATATTTTGGTTAATATAAGAATTCAGCGAAATTCTATCACATTTGTTCAATTTACGTCGCTCCTATTTCAGATAGCGTACTGGGCTAGGCGGCATCTTAAAGCGCGTGGAATGGGGAGGAAAATATACTATTAAACTTCTATGATAGGGCAATCAGAGACCCGATTAGATCATTTTATGTTTTGGTTAATATAAGAATTCAGCGAAATTCTATCACATTTGTTCAATTTACGTCGCTCCTATTTCAGATAGCATATTGGGCTAAGCGGCACCTCAAAGCGCATGAAATGGCGAGTAAAATGCACTATTAAACTTCTAGGGTAGGGCAAACAGAGACCCGAATAGACCATTTTATATTATGGTTAATTTGAGAATTCATCAAAATTCTATCACTTTTGTTCAATTTACGTCGCTCCTATTTCAGATAGCGTACTGGGATAGGCGGCATCTTAAAGCGCGTGGAATGGCGAGTAAAATGCACTGTTAAACTTCTATGATAGGGCAATCAGAGACCCGATTAGATCATTTTATATTTTGGTTAATATAAGAATTCGGCGAAATTCTATCACATTTGTTCAATTTACGTCCCTCCTATTTCAGATAGCGTATTGGGCTAAGCGGCATCTCAAAGCGCATGAAATGGCGAGAAAATGCACTATTAAGCTGCTAGGGTAGGGCAAACTGAGACCCGATTAGATCATTTTATATTATGGTTAATAATAGAATTCAGTGAAATTCTATCACATTTGTTCAAGTTACATCGCTCCTATTTCAGGTAGCGTATTGGGCTAAGCGGCATCTCAAAGCGCATGAAATGACGAGTAAAATGCATTGCTAAACTTCTAGGGTTGGGCAAACTGAGACCCGATTAGATCATTTTATATTATGGTTAATAATAGAATTCAGCGAAATTCTATCACTTTTGTTCAATTTACGTCGCTCCTATTTCAGATAGCGTATTGGGCTAAGCGGCATCTCAAAGCGCATGAAATGACGAGTGAAATGCACTATTAAACTTCTAGGGTAGGGCGAACAGAGACCCGGTTAGATCATTTTACATTAAGGTTAATATATGAATTCAGGGAAATTCTATGACATTTGTTCAATTTACGTCGCTCCTATTTCGGATAGCGTACTGGGCTAGGCGGCATCTTAAAGCGCGTGGAATGGCGAGTAAAATGCACTATTAAACTTCTAGGGTAGGGCAAACAGAGACCCGATTAGATCATTTTATATTATGGTTAATTTAAGAATTCTGCGAAATTCTATCACATTTGTTCAATTTACGTCGCTCCTATTTCAGATAGGGTACGGGGCTAGGCGGCATCTTAAAGCGCATGGAATGGGGAGGAAAATATACTATCAAACTTCTATGATAGGGCAATCAGAGACCCGATTAGATCATTTTATATTTTGGTTAATATAAGAATTCAGCGAAATTCTATCACATTTGTTCAATTTACGTCGCTCCTATTTCAGATAGAATATTGGGCTAAGCGGCACCTCAAAGCGCATGAAATGGTGAGTAAAATGCACTATTAAACTTGTAGGGTAGGGCAAACGGAGACCCGATTAGATGATTTTCTATTTTGGTTAATATAAGGATTCAGCGAAACTCTATCACATTTGTTCAATTTACGTCGCTCCTATTTCAGATCGCGTATTGGGCTAAGCGGCATCTCAAAGCGCATGAAATGTCGAGTGAAATGCACTATTACCCTTCTGGGGTAGGGCGAACAGAGACCCGATTAGATCATTTTACATTAAGGTTAATATAAGAATTCAGGGAAATTCTATGACATTTGTTCAATTTACGTCGCTCCTATTCCGGATAGCGTACTGGGCTAGGCGGCATCTTAAAGCGCGTGGAATGGCAAGTAAAATGCACTATTAAACTTCTATGATAGGGCAATCAGAGACCCGATTAGATCATTTTATATTTTGGTTAATATAAGAATTCGGCGAAATTCTATCACATTTGTTCAATTTACGTCGCTCCTATTTCAAATAGCGTATTGGGCTAAGCGGCATCTCAAAGCGCATGAATGGCGAGTAAAATGCACTATTAAACTTCTAGGGTAGGGCAAACAGAGATCCGATTAGATCATTCTATATTATGGTTAATTTAAGAATTCTGTGAACTTCTATCACATTTGTTCAATTTACGTCGCTCCTATTTCAGATAGCGTACTGGGCTAGGCGGCATCTTAAAGCGCGTGGAATGGGGAGGAAAATATACTATTAAACTTCTATGATAGGGCAATCAGAGACCCGATTAGATCATTTTATATTTTGGTTAATATAAGAATTCAGCGAAATTGTATCACATTTGTTCAATTTACGTCGCTCCTATTCCAGATAGCGTATTGGGCTAAGCGGCATTTCAAAGCGCATGAAATGACGAGTGAAATGCACTATTAAACTTCTATGTTAGGGCAATCAGGGACCCGATTAGATCATTTTATATTTTGGTTAATATAAGAATTCAGCGAAATTCTATCACATTTGTTCAATTTACGTCGCTCCTATTTCAGATAGCGTACTGGGCTAGGCGGCATCTTCAAAGGCGTGGAATGGCGAGTAAAATGCACTATTAAACTTCTATGATAGGGCAATCAGAGACCCGATTAGATCATTTTATATTTTGGTTAATATAAGAATTCAGCGAAATTCTATCACATTTGTTCAATTTACATCGCTCCTATTTCAGATAGCGTATTGGGCTAAACGGCATCTCAAAGCGCATGAAATGGCGAGTAAAATGCACTACTAAACTTCTAGGGTAGGGCAAACAGAGACCCGAATAGACCATTTTATATTATGGTTAATTTAAGAATTCAGCAAAATTCTATCACATTTGTTCAATTTACGTCGCTCCTATTTCAGATAGCGTACTGGGCTAGGCGGCATCTTAAAGCGCGCGGAATGGCGATAAAATGCACTATTAAACTTCTATGATAGGGCAATCAGAGACCCGATTACATCATTTTATATTTTGGTTAATATAAGAATTCAGCGAAATTCTATCACTTTTGTTCAATTTACGTCGCTCCTATTTCAGATAGCGTATTGGGCTAAGCGGCATCTCAAAGCGCATGAAATGACGAGTGAAATGCACTATTAAACTTCTAGGGTAGGGCGAACAGAGACCCGATTGGATCATTTTACATTAAGGTTAATATATGAATTCAGGGAAATTCTATCACATTTGTTCAATTTACGTCGCTCCTATTTCAGATAGCGTACTGGGCTATGCGGCATCTTAAAGCGCGCGGAATGGCGATAAAATGCACTATTAAACTTCTATGATAGGGCAATCAGAGACCCGATTACATCATTTTATATTTTGGTTAATATAAGAATTCAGCGAAATTCTATCACATTTGTTCAATTTACGTCGCTCCTATTTCAGATAGCGTACTGGGCTAGGCGGCATCTTAAAGCGCGTGGAATGGGGAGGAAAATATACTATTAAACTTCTATGATAGGGCAATCAGAGACCCGATTAGATGATTTTATATTTTGGTTAATATAAGAATTCAGCGAAATTCTATCACATTTGTTCAATTTACGTCGCTCCTATTCCAGATAGCGTATTGGGCTAAGCGGCATTTCAAAGCGCATGAAATGACGAGTGAAATGCACTATTAAACTTCTATGTTAGGGCAATCAGAGACCCGATTAGATCATTTTATATTTTGGTTAATATAAGAATTCAGCGAAATTCTATCACATTTGTTCAATTTACGTCGCTCCTATTTCAGATAGCGTACTGGGCTAGGCGGCATCTTCAAAGGCGTGGAATGGCGAGTAAAATGCACTATTAAACTTCTATGATAGGGCAATCAGAGACCCGATTAGATCATTTTATATTTTGGTTAATATGAGAATTCAGCGAAATTCTATCACATTTGTTCAATTTACATCGCTCCTATTTCAGATAGCGTATTGGGCTAAACGGCATCTCAAAGCGCATGAAATGGCGAGTAAAATGCACTACTAAACTTCTAGGGTAGGGCAAACAGAGACCCGAATAGACCATTTTATATTATGGTTAATTTAAGAATTCAGCAAAATTCTATCACATTTGTTCAATTTACGTCGCTCCTATTTCAGATAGCGTACTGGGCTATGCGGCATCTTAAAGCGCGCGGAATGGCGATAAAATGCACTATTAAACTTCTATGATAGGGCAATCAGAGACCCGATTACATCATTTTATATTTTGGTTAATATAAGAATTCAGCGAAATTCTATCACTTTTGTTCAATTTACGTCGCTCCTATTTCAGATAGCGTATTGGGCTAAGCGGCATCTCAAAGCGCATGAAATGACGAGTGAAATGCACTATTAAACTTCTAGGGTAGGGCGAACAGAGACCCGATTAGATCATTTTACATTAAGGTTAATATATGAATTCAGGGAAATTCTATGACATTTGTTCAATTTACGTCGCTCCTATTTCGGATAGCGTACTGGGCTAGGCGGCATCTTAAAGCGCGTGGAATGGCGAGTAAAATGCACTATTAAACTTCTAGGGTAGAGCAAACAGAGACCCGATTAGATCATTTTATATTATGGTTAATTTAAGAATTCTGCGAAATTCTATCACATTTGTTCAATTTACGTCGCTCCTATTTCAGATAGGGTACTGGGCTAGGCGGCATCTTAAAGCGCATGGAATGGGGAGGAAAATATACTATCAAACTTCTATGATAGCGCAATCAGAGACCCGATTAGATCATTTTATATTTTGGTTAATATAAGAATTCAGCGAAATTCTATCACATTTGTTCAATTTACGTCGCTCCTATTTCAGATAGCGTACTGGGCTAGGCGGCATCTTAAAGCGCGTGGAATGGGGAGGAAAATATACTATTAAACTTCTATGATAGGGCAATCAGAGACCCGATTAGATCATTTTATATTTTGGTTAATATAAGAATTCAGCGAAATTCTATCACATTTGTTCAATTTACGTCGCTCCTATTCCAGATAGCGTATTGGGCTAAGCGGCATTTCAAAGCGCATGAAATGACGAGTGGAATGCACTATTAAACTTCTATGTTAGGGCAATCAGAGACCCGATTATATCATTTTATATTTTGGTTAATATAAGAATTCAGCGAAATTCTATCACATTTGTTGAATTTACGTCGCTCCTATTTCAGATAGCGTACTGGGCTAGGCGGCATCTTCAAAGGCGTGGAATGGCGAGTAAAATGCACTATTAAACTTCTATGATAGGGCAATCAGAGACCCGATTAGATCATTTTATATTTTGGTTAATATAAGAATTCAGCGAAATTCTATCACATTTGTTCAATTTACATCGCTCCTATTTCAGATAGCGTATTGGGCTAGACGGCAACTCAAAGCGCATGGAATGGCGAGTAAAATGCACTATTAAACTTCTAGGGTAGGGCAAACAGAGACCCGAATAGACAATTTTATATTATGGTTAATTTAAGAATTCAGCAAAATTCTATCACATTTGTTCAATTTACGTGGCTCCTATTTCAGATAGCGTACTGGGCTAGGCGGCATCTTAGAGCGCCTGAAATGGCGAGTAAAATGCACTATTAAACTTCTAGGGTAGGGCAAACAGAGACCCGAATAGACCATTTTATATTATGGTTAATTTGAGAATTCATCAAAATTCTATCACTTTTGTTCAATTTACGTCGCTCCTATTTCAGATAGCGTACTGGGATAGGCGGCATCTTAAAGCGCGTGGAATGGCGAGTAAAATGCACTATTAAACTTCTATGATAGGGCAATCAGAGATCCGATTAGATCATTTTATATTTTGGTTAATATAAGAATTCAGCGAAATTCTATCACATTTGTTCAATTGACGTCGCTCCTATTTCAGGCAGCGTATTGGGCTATGCGGCATCTCAGTGCGCATGAAATGGCGAGTAAAAGGCACTATTAAACTTCTAGGGTAGGGCAAACAGAGACCCGATTAGATCATTTTATATTTTGGTTAATATAAGAATTCAGCGAAATTCTATCACTTTTGTTCAATTTACGTCGCTCCTATTTCAGATAGCGTATTGGGCTAAGCGGCATCTCAAAGCGCATGAAATGACGAGTGAAATGCACTATTAAACTTCTAGGGTAGGGCGAACAGAGACCCGATTAGATCATTTTACATTAAGGTTAATATAAGAATTCAGGGAAATTCTATCACATATGTTCAATTTACGTCCCTCCTATTTCAGATAGCGTATTGGGCTAAGCGGCATCTCAAAGCGCATGAAATGGCGAGAAAATGCACTATTAAGCTTCTAGGGTAGGGCAAACAGAGTCCCGATTAGATCATTTTATATTATGGTTAATAATAGAATTCAGTGAAATTCTATCACATTTCTTCAAGTTACATCGCTCCTATTTCAGGTAGCGTATTGGGCTAAGCGGCATCTCAAAGCGCATGAAATGACGAGTAAAATGCATTGCTAAACTTCTAGGGTTGGGCAAACAGAGACCCGATTAGATCATTTTATATTATGGTTAATTTAAGAATTCAGCAAAATTCTATCACATTTGTTCAATTTACGTCGCTCCTATTTCAGATAGCGTATTGGGCTAAGCGGCATCTCAAAGCAAATGAAATGGCGAGTAAAACGCACTATTAATCTTCTAGGGTAGGGCGAACAGAGACCCGATTAGATCATTTTACATTATGGTTAATAAAAGAATTCAGCGAAATTCTATCACATTTGTTCAATTTACATCGCTCCTATTTCAGATAGCGTATTGTGCTATGCGGCATCTCAGTGCGCATGAACTGGCGAGTAAAATGCACTATTAAACTTCTAGGGTAGGGCAAGCAGAGACCCGATTAGATCATTTTATATTACGGTTAATTTAAGAATTCTGCGAAATTCTATCACATTTGTTCAATTTACGTCGCTCCTATTTCAGATAGCGTACTGGGCTAGGCGGCATCTTAAAGCGCGTGGAATGGGGAGGAAAATATACTATTAAACTTCTATGATAGGGCAATCAGAGACCCGATTAGATCATTTTATATAAATGGTTAATTTAAGAATTCTGCGAAATTCTATCACATTTGTTCAATTTACGTCGCTCCTATTTCAGATAGCGTATTGTGCTAAGCGGCATCTCAAAGCGCATGAAATGGCGAGTAAAATGCACTATTAATCTTCTAGGGTAGGGCGAACAGAGACCCGATTAGATCATTTTACATTAAGGTTAATATAAGGATTCAGAAAAGTTCTATCACATTTGTTCAATTTACGTCGCTCCTATTTCAGATAGCGTACTGGGCTAGGCGGCATCTTAAAGCGCGTGGAATGGCGATAAAATGCACTATTAAACTTCTATGATAGGGCAATCAGAGACCCGATTACATCATTTTATATTTTGGTTAATATAAGAATTCAGAGAAATTCTATCACATTTGTTCAATTTACGTCGCTCCTATTTCAGATAGCGTATTGGGCTATGCGGCATCTCAGTGCGCATGAAATGGCGAGTAAAATGCACTATTAAACTTCTAGGGTAGGGCAAACAGAGACCCGATTAGATCACTTTATATTATGGTTAATTTAAGAATTCTGCGAAATTCTATCACATTTGTTCAATTTACGTCGCTCCTATTTCAGATAGCGTACTGGGCTAGGCGGCATCTTAAAGCGCGTGGAATGGGGAGGAAAATATACTATTAAACTTCTATGATAGGGCAATCAGAGACCCGATTAGATCATTTTATATTTTGGTTAATATAAGAATTCAGCGAAATTGTATCACATTTGTTCAATTGACGTCGCTCCTATTTCAGGTAGCGTATTGGGCTATGCGGCATCTCAGTGCGCATGAAATGGCGAGTAAAAGGCACTATTAAACTTCTAGGGTAGGGCAATCAGAGACCCGATTAGATCATTTTATATTTTGGTTAATAAAAGAATTCAGCGAAATTCTATCACATTTGTTCAATTTACATCGCTCCTATTTCAGATAGAATATTGGGCTAAGCGGCACCTCAAAGCGCATGAAATGGTGAGTAAAATGCACTATTAAACTTGTAGGGTAGGGCAAACAGAGACCCGATTAGATGATTTTATATTTTGGTTAATATAAGGATTCTGCGAAACTCTATCACATTTGTTCAATTTACGTCGCTCCTATTTCAGATCGCGTATTGGGCTAAGCGGCATCTCAAAGCGCATGAAATGTCGAGTGAAATGCACTATTACCCTTCTGGGGTAGGGCGAACAGAGACCCGATTAGATCATTTTACATTAAGGTTAATATAAGAATTCAGGGAAATTCTATGACATTTGTTCAATTTACGTCGCCCCAATTTCGGATAGCGTACTGGGCTAGGCGGCATCTTAAAGCGCGTGGAATGGCGAGTAAAATGCACTATTAAACTTCTATGATAGTGCAATCAGAGACCCGATTAGATCATTTTATATTTTGGTTAATATAAGAATTCGGCGAAATTCTATCACATTTGTTCAATTTACGTCGCTCCTATTTCAAATAGCGTATTGGGCTAAGCGGCATCTCAAAGCGCATGAATGGCGAGTAAAATGCACTATTAAACTTCTAGGGTAGGGCAAACAGAGATCCGATTAGATCATTCTATATTATGGTTAATTTAAGAATTCTGTGAACTTCTATCACATTTGTTCAATTTACGTCGCTCCTATTTCAAATAGCGTACTGGGCTAGGCGGCATCTTAAAGCGCGTGGAATGGGGAGGAAAATATACTATTAAACTTCTATGATAGGGCAATCAGAGACCCGATTAGATCATTTTATATTTTGGTTAATATAAGAATTCAGCGAAATTGTATCACATTTGTTCAATTTACGTCGCTCCTATTCCAGATAGCGTATTGGGCTAAGCGGCATTTCAAAGCGCATGAAATGACGAGTGAAATGCACTATTAAACTTCTATGTTAGGGCAATCAGAGACCCGATTAGATCATTTTATATTTTGGTTAATATAAGAATTCAGCGAAATTCTATCACATTTGTTCAATTTACGTCGCTCCTATTTCAGATAGCGTACTGGGCTAGGCGGCATCTTCAAAGGCGTGGAATGTCGAGTAAAATGCACTATTAAACTTCTATGATAGGGCAATCAGAGACCCGATTAGATCATTTTATATTTTGGTTAATATAAGAATTCAGCGAAATTCTATCACATTTGTTCAATTTACATCGCTCCTATTTCAGATAGCGTATTGGGCTAAACGGCATCTCAAAGCGCATGAAATGGCGAGTAAAATGCACTACTAAACTTCTAGGGTAGGGCAAACAGAGACCCGAATAGACCATTTTATATTATGGTTAATTTAAGAATTCAGCAAAATTCTATCACATTTGTTCAATTTACGTCGCTCCTATTTCAGATAGCGTACTGGGCTAGGCGGCATCTTAAAGCGCGTGGAATGGCGATAAAATGCACTATTAAACTTCTATGATAGGGCAATCAGAGACCCGATTACATCATTTTATATTTTGGTTAATATAAGAATTCAGCGAAATTCTATCACTATTGTTCAATTTACGTCGCTCCTATTTCAGATAGCGTATTGGGCTAAGCGGCATCTCAAAGCGTATGAAATGACGAGTGAAATGCACTATTAAACTTCTAGGGTAGGGCGAACAGAGACCCGATTAGATCATTTTACATTAAGGTTAATATATGAATTCAGGGAAATTCTATGACATTTGTTCAATTTACGTCGCTCCTATTTCGGATAGCGTACTGGGCTAGGCGGCATCTTAAAGCGCGTGGAATGGCGAGTAAAATGCACTATTAAACTTCTAGGGTAGGGCAAACAGAGACCCGATTAGATCATTTTATATTATGGTTAATTTAAGAATTCTGCGAAATTCTATCACATTTGTTCAATTTACGTCGCTCCTATTTCAGATAGGGTACTGGGCTACGCGGCATCTTAAAGCGCATGGAATGGGGAGGAAAATATACTATCAAACTTCTATGATAGGGCAATCAGAGACCCGATTAGATCATTTTATATTTTGGTTAATATAAGAATTCAGCGAAATTCTATCACATTTGTTCAATTTACGTCGCTCCTATTTCAGATAGCGCACTGGGCTAGGCGGCATCTTAAAGCGCGTGGAATGGCGATAAAATGCACTATTAAACTTCTATGATAGGGCAATCAGAGACCCGATTACATCATTTTATATTTTGGTTAATATAAGAATTCAGCGAAATTCTATCACTTTTGTTCAATTTACGTCGCTCCTATTTCAGATAGCGTATTGTGCAAAGCGGCATCTCAAAGCGCATGAAATGTCGAGTGAAATGCACTATTAAACTTCTAGGGTAGGGCGAACAGAGACCCGATTAGATCATTTTACATTAAGGTTAATATAAGAATTCAGGGAAATTCTATCACATTTGTTCAATTTACGTCCCTCCTATTTCAGATAGCGTACTGGGATAGGCGGCATCTTAAGGCGCGTGGAATGGCGAGTAAAATGCACTATTAAACTTCTATGGTAGGGCAATCAGAGACCCGATTAGATCATTTTATATTTTGGTTAATATAAGAATTCAGCGAAATTCTATCACATTTGTTCAATTTACGTCGCTCCTATTTCAGATAGCGTATTGGGCTAGGCGGCATCTTTAAAGGTGTGGAATGGCGAGTAAAATGCACTATTAAACTTCTATGATAGGGCAATCAGAGACCCGACTAGATCATTTTATATTTTGGTTAATATAAGAATTCAGCGAAATTCTATCACATTTGTTCAATTTACATCGCTCCTATTCCAGATAGCGTACTGGGCTAGGCGGCATCTTCAAAGGCGTGGAATGGCGAGTAAAATGCACTATTAAACTTCTATGATAGGGCAATCAGAGACCCGATTAGATCATTTTATATTTTGGTTAATATAAGAATTCAGCGAAATTCTATCACATTTGTTCAATTTACATCGCTCCTATTTCAGATAGCGTATTGGGCTAAACGGCATCTCAAAGCGCATGAAATGGCGAGTAAATGCACTATTAAACTTCTAGGGTAGGGCAAACAGAGACCCCGAATAGACCATTTTATATTATGGTTAATTTAAGAATTCAGCAAAATTCTATCACATTCGTTCAATTTACGTCGCTCCTATTTCAGATAGCGCACTGGGCTAGGCGGCATCTTAAAGCGCGTGGAATGGCGATAAAATGCACTATTAAACTTCTATGATAGGGCAATCAGAGACCCGATTACATCATTTTATATTTTGGTTAATATAAGAATTCAGCGAAATTCTATCACTTTTGTTCAATTTACGTCGCTCCTATTTCAGGTAGCGTATTGTGCAAAGCGGCATCTCAAGCGCATGAAATGACGAGTGAAATGCACTATTAAACTTCTAGGGTAGGGCGAACAGAGACCCGATTATATCATTTTACATTAAGGTTAATATAAGAATTCAGGGAAATTCTATCACATTTGTTCAATTTACGTCCCTCCTATTTCAGATAGCGTACTGGGATAGGCGGCATCTTAAAGCGCGTGGAATGGCGAGTAAAATGCACTATTAAACTTCTATGGTAGGGCAATCAGAGACCCGATTAGATCATTTTATATTTTGTTTAATATAAGAATTCAGCGAAATTCTATCACATTTGTTCAATTTACGTCGCTCCTATTTCAGATAGCGTATTGGGCTAGGCGGCATCTTTAAAGGTGTGGAATGGCGAGTAAAATGCACTATTAAACTTCTATGATAGGGCAATCAGAGACCCGACTAGATCATTTTATATTTGGTTAATATAAGAATTCAGCGAAATTCTGTCACATTTGTTCAATTTACATCGCTCCTATTTCAGGTAGCGTATTGGGCTAAGCGGCATCTCAAAGCGCATGAAATGACGAGTAAAATGCATTGCTAAACTTCTAGGGTTGGGCAAACAGAGACCCGATTAGATCATTTTATATTATGGTTAATTTAAGAATACAGCAAAATTCTATCACATTAGTTCAATTTACGTCTCTCCTATTTCAGATAGCGTACTGGGATAGGCGGCATCTTAAAGCGCGTGGAATGGCGAGTAAAATGCACTATTAACTTCTATGATAGGGCAATCAGAGACCCGATTAGATCATTTTATATTTTGTTAAATATAAGAATTCGGCGAAATTCTATCACATTTGTTCAATTTACGTCGCTCCTATTTCAGATAGCGTACTGGGCTAGGCGGCATCTTCAAAGGCGTGGAATGGCGAGTAAAATGCACTATTAAACTTCTATGATAGGGCAATCAGAGACCCGATTAGATCATTTTATATTTTGGTTAATATAAGAATTCAGCGAAATTCTATCACATTTGTTCAATTTACATCGCTCCTATTTCAGATAGCGTATTGGGCTAAACGGCATCTCAAAGCGCATGAAATGGCGAGTAAAATGCACTACTAAACTTCTAGGGTAGGGCAAACAGAGACCCGAATAGACCATTTTATATTATGGTTAATTTAAGAATTCAGCAAAATTCTATTACATTTGTTTAATTTACGTCGCTCCTATTTCAGATAGCGTACTGGGCTAGGCGGCATCTTAAAGCGCGCGGAATGGCGATAAAATGCACTATTAAACTTCTATGATAGGGCAATCAGAGACCCGATTACATCATTTTATATTTTGGTTAATATAAGAATTCAGCGAAATTCTATCACTTTTGTTCAATTTACGTCGCTCCTATTTCAGATAGCGTATTGGGCTAAGCGGCATCTCAAAGCGCATGAAATGACGAGTGAAATGCACTATTAAACTTCTAGGGTAGGGCGAACAGAGACCCGATTAGATCATTTTACATTAAGGTTAATATATGAATTCAGGGAAATTCTATGACATTTGTTCAATTTACGTCGCTCCTATTTCGGATAGCGTACTGGGCTAGGCGGCATCTTAAAGCGCGTGGAATGGCGAGTAAAATGCACTATTAAACTTCTAGGGTAGAGCAAACAGAGACCCGATTAGATCATTTTATATTATGGTTAATTTAAGAATTCTGCGAAATTCTATCACATTTGTTCAATTTACGTCGCTCCTATTTCAGATAGGGTACTGGGCTAGGCGGCATATTAAAGCGCATGGAATGGGGAGGAAAATATACTATCAAACTTCTATGATAGCGCAATCAGAGACCCGATTAGATCATTTTATATTTTGGTTAATATAAGAATTCAGCGAAATTCTATCACATTTGTTCAATTTACGTCGCTCCTATTTCAGATAGCGTACTGGGCTAGACGGCATCTTAAAGCGCGTGGAATGGGGAGGAAAATATACTATTAAACTTCTATGATAGGGCAATCAGAGACCCGATTAGATCATTTTATATTTTGGTTAATATAAGAATTCAGCGAAATTCTATCACATTTGTTCAACTTACGTCGCTCCTATTTCAGATAGCGTATTGGGCTAAGCGGCATCTCAAAGCGCATGAAATGGCGAGTAAAACGCACTATTAATCTTCTAGGGTAGGGCGAACAGAGACCCGATTAGATCATTTTACATTATGGTTAATAAAAGAATGCAGCGAAATACTATCACATTTGTTAAATTTACATCGCTCCTATTTCAGATAGCGTATTGGGCTAAGCGGCATCTCAAAGCGCATGAAAGGACGAGTAAAATGTATTATTAAACTTCCAGGGTAGGGCAAACAGAGACCCGATTAGATCATTTTATATTATGGTTAATTTAAGAATTCTGCGAAATTCTATCACATTTGTTCAATTTACGTCGCTCCTATTTCAGATAGGGTACTGGGCTAGGCGGCATCTTAAAGCGCATGGAATGGGGAGGAAAATATACTATCAAACTTCTATGATAGGGCAATCAGAGACCCGATTAGATCATTTTATATTTTGGTTAATATAAGAATTCAGCGAAATTCTATCACATTTGTTCAATTTACGTCGCTCCTATATCAGATAGAATATTGGGCTAAGCGGCACCTCAAAGCGCATGAAATGGTGAGTAAAATGCACTATTGAACTTGTAGGGTAGGGCAAACGGAGACCCGATTAGATGATTTTATATTTTGGTTAATATAAGGATTCAGCGAAACTCTATCACATTTGTTCAATTTACGTCGCTCCTATTTCAGATCGCGAATTGGGCTAAGCGGCATCTCAAAGCGCATGAAATGTCGAGTGAAATGCACTATTACCCTTCTGGGGTAGGGCGAACAGAGACCCGATTAGATCATTTTACATTAAGGTCAATATAAGAATTCAGGGAAATTCTATGACATTTGTTCAATTTACGTCGCTCCTATTCCGGATAGCGTACTGGGCTAGGCGGCATCTTAAAGCGCGTGGAATGGCAAGTAAAATGCACTATTAAACTTCTATGATAGGGCAATCAGAGACCCGATTAGATCATTTTATATTTTGGTTAATATAAGAATTCGGCGAAATTCTATCACATTTGTTCAATTTACGTCGCTCCTATTTCAAATAGCGTATTGGGCTAAGCGGCATCTCAAAGCGCATGAATGGCGAGTAAAATGCGCTATTAAACTTCTAGGGTAGGGCAAACAGAGACCCGATTAGATCATT